>JXSR01S035371.1:15640-36366 GCA_000969725.1 Ophiothrix spiculata
CTAAAATGCCAGAGGTACAATAACCCGCCCTCCATAATCAAAATGGCGGCGAGCACAGGTTCTCCTTTATAATTCTTTGGTTTCAACGCTCATTTCTGAAAGAGAATGATACCGTGAATGCTCTTTTCTGAAGTAAGAGGTACCTCTGAATGTGTTTTCTTTAAGAGAATATAAGATTGCTCCCACAAAATGAGTTGAAAGTTGCAATGAAAATTTTAAACAAATAGTGTTTATTGTAAAAATGGTGGCAAAATCAATTTTTGTGTAAATATATCTAAAATTTGGAAGCTGACAATGCTGCGACGGTCATTTGATGTTTTTTCCTATTAGTATTATACTAAATATATTAAACTTCAGCTAATTCATTTTGGAATGAGGCTAATTGTTATTTCCTCAACTGCCTGAGATGTTTATCTCGTCATGTGAGTGCAAGAAAGTCTTATCTGCAATAGCTGCCATTTGTCATCAATTTGGTTGCACACTTTATAATCACCAGTCTTTGGTCAGTGGTTCTTGACACCGTCACCTGATCAAGAACCATTTCAAGAACCACTGACATAAGACAGGCAAATTTTGAGGGATTTTTCTTATCCTTTTGAAGAGGTGTAAAATAAATATAACATAGGGCAGCCATTGCAGATACGACTTTCTTGCACTCACATGACGATTTCGTATCACTGGAAGGCTGAGAATCTGAAGAATTCATATCGAAATGAACTCGAGTTTGAATTCCGCGACTTTCCACACACATTGAGGGAACATGTCTTATAAGGCCAATGAAACAAAGTTTCTCTCGTCCCCGCCCTCCCTGATTTTTAAAGATTTTTAAATATTTTGATTAATGTCTTTATTTGTTCCGTAACTTTGCTTCTGGAACTGTTCAATGTTGTGCTGAAAAAAGATATTTAGAAGTGTCTGATGATTATATATACACACACATTTCACACACTTTTGTCAAGCTAGAGGTAAAGCAGTTTGTAAATATTTGAAATAACACAGACTTGGAAGGGCCTCTTTCTTTTTTGAATGTGTCAACAAGTCCCTTGAATTGTTGTTTATTATTTTTCACAAATTTATTTCTTCATGTGTAAAGAACCCCCATCACTAAATTTTGAATAAGTCAGGACAAGAAACTCATAATTTATTTCAAGTGACCTAAATTTAAGAGTCATTGACAAAAAAATCTGAATTTTGTGAAGTGTGGCTGTATTAATGGTACAGTGGAACCTCGTTAACACAAAATCTGTTAACACAAAAACCCTGATAACACAAAATATTTGTTGGGTCCCAAGTATTGATTCCCTATGTAAAATCAGTTGGATAACACAAAATCCTGATAACTCAAACTTAACTCTTTGGCCCCAGTGATTTTGTGTTATCGAGGTTTCACTGTACTTTCTTTGTACTCTGTAGTATCGGTGTGTTATATAATTGGAAGAAATTACCACTATACAATTGTGTGATGCATGTATAATATTCAATCAAGAGAATATGCCATCAGCATTAGCTGATAGGGTGTGTGGCCTTGCGGAACAGTGCAGGACTCATAAGCAGAAGCTTGTGAGTTCAAGCCCCGGTAGTGCCAACATGTTGTGAACCTGGCCAAATCACTTATCAGACTTCGTCGACCTGAGTGTTTTGGGGAACTGTTTAGAGGAAATATCATAACCTAAGTGCTGATTGGTCTGGGCCAATGGCCATGGCTGCAAATGGCCTAGTGTAAGGCGAAATGGTTCTGATGATTCCCTTTTGCAGAGGTAATAATAATGGCCAGCGCTCTTATTTCCTTTTTTCCATGCTAAAAGATCTTCAATTTCATACATCAGAACTAAATAGACTACTCCAAAAGTAGTTTTTAGGCCAAAATATACTTTGTCTGTTTCAATCATATTTTTTCACATATTTTTGCCACGGTGTAAAATTTTTGTTCCGAATATACATTTTTCTACCACCTTAATCGTGTTTCCTGGTGAAACTTATCTGTTCTTTGAAGAGACAACCATATTTTCATTTTGAAAAAAAAAATCTCACCATTGCACATTTTTCTTGTAATAAAAATTTGCATTTTGAGTTTTCATGGTGAAACTTATTTCTCACTTTGTGTGAATTTTCTGCTCATTTGGAATAATTATGGTGCTCATTCGAAAAAATGACGAGTATAATTTGATCTTTAAAAAAAGTCAAGTTTAGGGCATTTCTTTTACAACTTGTAGGTTTTGTGAGGAATAATACCATGAAATCCATAAAATGGCTCTTGATAGACAAATGAAATGGTAGTGTGTGCAGAATTCAGAATTCTTTACCTTTACAAAATCTATTATGTTCGATGACAAAAATGGCAAAAACATAATTGCTATGGCTTTTTGTCTTCATTTATTGATTAACAACAGGCACAAATTTGAAATGAATTATTCTTATTGGTCAACGGAAGAACTGTACAAGCCTCAATGAATACTCTTAACTTTATATATTTTAATATGAAAATAAATTAAATAGACCACATTTGTGTTTGGTTTGCAACAAGGCCCCCTAAGATACTAGATATTGTTGCTTGATATTATTTATTTTTCTCAATTCTTAGGGGATCTTGTTCATACCTGAAATCAACGTCAAAGAAAACTTCTAATCTTGTGTGTATATTATATATTGAAAATTCATTGTGGCAGAATCACTTCTATGACAATTTTGGGAGAAATTGCAATATATTTTAATACTATTTACAGTGTATGGTTGTGTGGATTTTTTGTTGTGAATTTTGAGAGTGTATGTACTGTATCATGTATATTTTTAACATATGTTGTTTTTATTAGGTTTATTACACTGGCAATTTTGAATGAATCAAGTAGTGAGGGATGGAAATTACAACATCTTGTCATGTGAGTACAAGAAAGTCATATCTGCAATAGCTGCCAGTTGACATTAATTTTAATTACACAAGACCATTTCAAGAGCCACTGACATATGGCAGGGAAATTGGGAAGGCTTTTTCACATTTTAGCCACCAGGTGTTAAATACAGGGCTAGAATTTCAGCGCGAGTCCGAGAGTCCACTCTCGCAAAGTCTCGCGCAAAACATGTCTACGAGAATCCAAGTAGACTCTCGTAAATCCCAAAAGCTCCCACACAAAGTGAATGGAGGAGAATCCAAAGACTCGTGCAAACTCCATCCATGAGAATCCAAATGGACTCTCGTACCGCTGAACGAAATTCTACCCCTGAAATAAAATATATTATAACTTATGGCAGCCATTGTAGATACGGTTTCTTGCCCTCAAATGACAAGACTGACAAGAATGTTTCACCTTACTAAGGCATAAGATAACCTAACTGTTTCTACAAATTACATATGATGGGAGTTGCAGCATGTTATGATTTTCATTTTCTGTCAAAATGAACATCAGCAGCATCATCATTATCAGGCCAAGAAAAAAAAAAATTGTTGTGTTGCCCTCAGCAACCGACCCAATTCAAAAATTTAAAAAAAAATTAGGTCGGGAAAGCATCCAATTTTGCTCACATTGGGTGTTTTTTGAGAAAATATTTTGAAAATAGTGGAAAATGCACACAAATTTTGCAATTTCGGTGCTTTTTAAAAAACAAATGATTAAAAAAAATGTATTTTCCGACCGACGGACTCAATTTTTCAGAAATTCCACTTGAGGGCAACACAACATTTTTTTTTTCTTGGCCTCATCATCAGCATCATTGTCAGGCAACAAGGCCTAGCTAAAGAAGGTAGCAGGGGAGGAGGCATTGTCCCATCCCAGTATTGAGGTCTCAGTTATTCAAAATTGCTATATTATGATCTTTTTAGCTCTTTCTAAAACTTCCCAAGCTTTTTGTTGGCTTTCATTAAAGTTTGTCAGTCCATGTCCTCTGCCCCTTATGAGAATCCTAGCTACACCACTGTAATTTAGACACTTTACCTGAGCTATATCTGCGCTATGAATTGAGCACTTCCCTATATTTGCGCTATGAATTGAGTACACTTCGATATTTGCGCCATGAATTGAGCACACCCCTATTTTTGCGCTAAGAATTGAGCACACCCCTATATCTGCGCTATGAATTGAGCACACCCCTATATTTGCGCCATGAATTGAGCACACCCCTATATTTGCATTTTGAATTGAGCACTTCCCTATTTTAGCACTATGAATTGAGCACGCCACTATATTTGCGCTATGAATTGTGCACTCAACTATTTGCGCTATGAATTGAGCACATTTGTGCTCTGAATTGAGCACACATATTTGCGCTATGAATTGAAGACACCTCTATATTTGTGCTATGAATTGAACACACCACTATATTTGCGTTATTGATTAAACACACCACTTTATTTTGAATTGAGCACTCACCTATTTTAGCACTATGAATTGAGCACACCACTTTAGTGCTATAAATTGAACACATCACTATATTTGCGCTATAAATTGAGCACACCCCTATATTTGCGCTATGAACTGAACATTCCCCTATATTTGCGCTATAAATTGACAACACCACTTTTTTTGCGCTATGAATTGAGCACACCCCTATAATATTTGCGCTATGAATATAACACACCCGCTATATTTGCACTATGAATTGAACACACCACTATATTTGCGTTATTGATTAAGCACACCACTATATTTGCGCTATGAATTTAGCACACCCCATATATTTGCGCTATGAATTGAACACACCACTATATTTGCACTGTGAATTTAAGACACCCCTATATTTGTGCTATTAATTAAACACGCCACTATTGCGTTATTGATTAAGCACTCCATTTTATTTACGTTTTGAATTGAGCACACCACCATATCAGCGCTATGAATTGAACACACCATTATATTAGCGCCATGAATTGAGCACACCCCTATATTTGCGCTATGAATTGAACACACCATTATATTAGTGCCATGAATTGAGCACACCTCTATATTCGGTAGTAGATTGTTCTTTTATATTTGCTTTATGAATTTAGCACACCCCTACATTTCATCGCTGCTTTTCTTGATATATTATTACTTGACGATGCCCCGTGCCTCAACACACTCCCCTATGGTGTAGATCCTACACCAGCTATCATATAGGTGTTTCTTCAATTAATTCTCTCATAACTGTCAGTGGTTGATGATGTTTTTATAAATAAGGATCATATGCGTGGCACGTGCGTCATCCCTTTTAAGGGATTTTTATTAAATCATAATGTGTGATTGGTATTTGAATTATTGAGCCAAACAGAAATATATTGGATGGTCTCAACAAAAATCCAGAATGCAGGGCTTCATTGTTTGGTAATGCAACCCCATTCTGTATATTTGTTTACATTATCCAAGACATTTTTGTTTGGTCTATAAGATGGTATTGTGACAATCGTAAGAATAATTATCAGATAGAACAATTTATTTTTTGAAATTGAGTATATATTGTTGTAAAAATGTTCTTATGTAAATATTGAGTATATAATTGATTCAATGCTGTGATACCAAAGCTGCATAAAAAACTTCTTGGAATTTTATGGAATTTGCTCACACGGCAGCTATTTGTAAAAGAAACTGCCTAGCTGTAGTTAATGTATGCTGCCTTGTGACAAATTTCATGGAATTGTCTAATGTAATATCAATTAACTGGGGTGTTTGTCAGATATTATTGAACCAATCTGCATAAAAGCAGCTTTTTAGAATTTTTTTTAAAAAGAATACAAAATTAATGATGTTTTAATGTGTGCTGCCCTGTAATGATCTAGTTATGTTGAATTTGTGGGATATGTTCACCTTTAGGGCAGCTATTGGGTATAATTGTGTGCTGCCATATGAAGAAATAAGTGAAAATATTACAGGGGTACTATACAGATGAGCATTACATCAAAGTATTATTGATTTTGTATTATAATTCAAGAAATTAAGGGCCAAATTATAGTCCTTTTTGAGCTACCAAATATTTTGTGTAACAAGTCTTTGTTATCTTATAATCTAGTAATATAATTTCAATGCATCTACTAATCAATAACGGATATTTGGTGCTATAATCACCAAACATTTTCACCAAATAGATTTGGTGAAAATGTTTGGTGATTTGCAACACCAATTATCCATTATTGATTAGAAGATGCATTGGATTACTAGATTATAAGATAACATTTTGTTACACAAAATATTTGGTTGCTCAAAAGGACTATAATTTGGCCCTAAGTATAATTTTGTATTGTTAAGATGTTTTTACAATCTGCATATGTAACCAACAAAAAGTGTAGGATCATAATTGTTGGAAAAGAACAGCATTATAAAAGTGACGTACTGTAAAATGTCAATGTACGGTAGAATTTCGATGTTTGGCATGTTCTCCCTATTTTCTGTTGTGATTTGTCAGATTTATTCGGCTAAGAGCTTATGACATCATATCTCTACCGATTGATGACAGAAGTAACATACAGTTTATTATCAGTTCATGGAATCAAGATCTGTTAGGAAAGATTGATAGCTTAACAGGGTTGTCACCAGGATATTTTTAGTGCCGGGCTGAACAAAGTGAATATTGGCAAAGTGCCTGGTAAGTGGTACCACGACAGGGGGAGTCAACACACCCTCAGATTTTAGAGATTTTTGAACAAAATGACATTCAAATGATGCAATTCAGTGCACTGAAATGCATTTCTTGACCAAGTGGTAAAATGAAAGAGAAATATGAGGATTTTTTCCACTGATGGCATGAAAATTGTGCTGGGTGGAGAAGCTCAAAATGATAGAGTGCCGGGTGGTAATTGTTAGCGCCGGGTAGCTCCGCCCGGCGTGGTGACAACCCTGTAGCTGAACATGACATGCCATTCATTGAAGTTTTGAGGTATGTCATATAAAAAGGGAGACACCCACAAAGTGGTGGTATACTGCTTGACAAGTTTGACATGGTTTAGGCTATTTCTTCATTTTTACACCAACTGAGTAGGTGTTCATTACGCTGCGATCACATTGAAGTATATGGTATTCGCTATACGCTCCCGGGGGAGGCACTCATATTTGAAATTAGCATGGATTATCCTCATCACTAAACGCATGGGTGCATCCCCGGGATCGTATAGCGAACAACGTATACCGTATATGCATATACTTCTATGTGATCACAGCCTTAGGAAAGATAAAAAGTTCATCTGTAACACAAGGAACAATCAAGAGCTTTATTATATGACCAATGTTGATTTTGGGGGCGTTTGACAAAATACCCAATTACCGTACTGCAGATGTCTCTTTAAAAATTGTAAGCTAATTCCCCTATAATTTGCTTTTTCAGGTATTTAAATATGGAATTTGATCTGTCTTAACTGGCTGTTTATAATTTGTAGATAACATTGATAATCAGCTATAAAGGTTGTAAACAATTCTAGTTTTTCTAACCCAAGCTTTGAAGCAAGACAGTGTCAAAATAATTGCAGTCTGTCTGTGACAAACTTATGTATTGCTCACATCATCGATGGGCATAGTTTTCTCTCGTTGTGTGGACAGGAGTACATGAAGTATACAATGCTCATATTACATGTGCTTGCTATAAATGTATAAGAAACAGATTTTAAAAGTTTGTGCAAAAGAGTCAAATCTTTGTCAAAACACTGTTTGTTACGGTTCCTATGAATCTTATGTTCAAATTAAAAGTGTACTACACACTAAAGTAAGAAATCATGGCCACATATAGCAACTCTACTTGATTGTGAATCATACTTATCAAAATATTTCAGTTTTTACTAAAAATCCAAATGTTCTGTCTATGTTGTTAACATTAAGAATCTGATTCAATGAAATTCCTAAAACTTTTAATCAGTGAGCTGTGCAATTCTTTGTAATAGCGAGTCACAAATTGTATATCAGTGAACATGTTTTTAATGACAGATAACTACTTGTCCTGCATTTTATGATCTTGAATGCTGTAAGGAAAATTGTCCTGCTTCCAATTCCTCTCGTCCCTTCTCTTCCTTCCTCTCATTTCCTTCCTTCCTTCCTTTCATCCCCACCCTACTTCATCCCACCCACCCACCCTTCTTTTCCATGTGTGATGCCAAACAGTGCATCATCTCTACCCTACAAAGTAAAAACGCAGTATGTGCATCTATAAACCATAGCAGATACAGCCATTAGACGTGCAATTTAACTTCAATTCATTCCCATGCAAAAAAGTTGTATCAGCACATGTTTGATATAGCAGATACTACCTTTAGTTATGAAAGCGCTTTGGTTGTCTGCTCATTTGTGCAGGATTTCTCCAAGGGAAAAGGAAGTAACTTGCAATGTATCTGCAATGCACATACTGCGTTTTTACTTTGTAGGGCAGATTATTCTGGTGTACAAGTGTGTTATTGCGGGTGAACAGTCATATTTATGTACAAATA
The DNA here is from genome assembly GCA_000969725.1 of Ophiothrix spiculata. Lineage (NCBI taxonomy): Eukaryota > Metazoa > Echinodermata > Ophiuroidea > Amphilepidida > Ophiotrichidae > Ophiothrix > Ophiothrix spiculata. The sequence goes on from JXSR01S035371.1 coordinate 24,012, forward strand.
CAAGACATTTTGTGACAAAAAAAATGTAGCATATTTTTATGATTTTGTGAAAAAAAAGATGAGTAAATACAAAAAATATATATATATTGTACAGTGCTGAAATTAGTTTTTTGCAAAATTGAACCATGTATTAAATTGTATATGTGTATTATGTACAGTAGGAAACAAAGTATTTAAATGTGAATTGAAGATAGTGCTATGTTGGTAGTACACAAAAATGTTTGTATTTCAGACTGATTTTGCCTACTGTGATCATTATTTTACTATTTGCCAGTGTTTGTATTGTATAAAAAAAAAGACTTTGCAGTATGGAAAATTAATCTCTGCTTCCCGTTTGTGGATGCTGAGATATACTATGTTTGTATGTGGAACTTTGCATCCTGGTGTTATTTGATATGATAATGTTTGTACTCATTGTGTGAATAGCTCGAAACATGTTCTGCTATTATTAAAACACAAAAATGCTTGCTATGCAAAACCAAGTAGAAATTTGTTGTTATTTTAAAGTTAACATATGGTCACAATTGCTTGTACAACTTCCGTATGAACAGTTTCAAATCCGTAGGCTGTACTGACATTTTCAAAACCGATATTTACAAACTTATGGGCCCGTATTCCACAAAGATTTTTAGCTAAACCATTGTTTAACTGAGCATCAACTGTCCAGGAATGATATGCATCATTGCAACTTTCAAGGAGAACAGTTCAATGAGTCGTTCTGTTGACGAGAAATAAAACCTTGATTTAGCTAAACACCTTTCTGGAATATGGACCATGGTCTGAGTTTAAAAAACAACTGATTTTAAAAGTTTGTACAAAATGGTCAAATCATCGTCAAAACACTGTTCATGACTGTTTGTTCAAAGTATTGTGACCATAACTTTAGGTCTAAAAAATGTTGTTGTCTCGGGTTGTTGTCCTTCACCCACCCGAAAATTCCAAAAAATTAACAAAATCATGGTTTGCTGTTTCATCAATGGGAATCGTTTCTCTCGTCTAAATAAAAAGCTTGTGCCTATGTTTCTGATTTTTACATGTAGAAGAATAAACAAGTAGTATCAATCCAAAATCACTTTTCTTCTGGTACTTAATTGAATGAATACATTATCTGGGATGAATATATTGTCATCCAAGACTAAATGCAATAAGTGCCACGCGAATTTAAGATGGTAACTGACATATTGGGTGACATTTTTAATTTGATAATGAAAGTAGTGCAAGTTTATCCCAGCTAAGTGTCACTTTGAATTCAAATTAATTACAATTTTATTAAAGAAAGAATTGATAAATATACAATATTGGGGCAAAAAATAACCAAACTCCTGCAAAATGACAATAATGATGAGTCTACTAGCTTGCATTCACATGGCATTGCATGCAAAGTTAGGTCCAATCTGAAATTTTAGGATTAAGGTCTGGTTTAGAGGGATTTGGGATAGATTTAAGAATTAGGGTTATGGTTAAGTTTTTGACAATCCATTTTCAACACAAACCTTCAAAAACAGAAGCCACTTTAGTTAGCAAGATTAATAAAACCTTGAAGTATGTAACAGACTCTGTTACAAGATCCAAAGAATATCCATTGTATTCTACAACTTGGTAAACTGTTGTTTTTGTATTGTGTAAGAGACTAGCAATGATTAATTAGGATTGATTAAGACCAAATCACTGCATATTAATACATTTGGTACATTAATCTTTCATGATTTTGGTATTTCTTTTGGTTAATTTTGTTGCTACTACATGGAAAAATCTTGAATATAAGTTCATTTGAATATTCAACATGATTGGGTACGTTGTTATGATTTGAAAAGTAAGGACCAATTCATTTCCGTGTATGGTCATATTGGTTTGTGCGTGTTAATTGGCGGCTTGTTGCATACTTCAAGATTTATAGACTGGTTCTACATCTTGGACAATAATAGACCATAAATACAAATGTTTCAACTTATTTTCCTAGGTTTAATAGATAACCTTATCCACATGAAGATCAACACTGTGAAACCAGGGTTTTACCAGGACTCATACATTGGCAAAAGTGCAAACTACATGTTGATCATGTATGCTTTGCAGCATTTCACATCTCATATACAAAATAAATATGAATTCTACATATAATACAGCTATTTATAAAATATCACATCTGTCTAAAAGTACACAAATTTGAAGGACCCAGTATATATAGTATACAAATATTGACTGCTTTGAGGGGCATGGTTTAAATTATTTTCCCGAGGTGATCTCAAAACCATGAATATGCCCGAAGCGAAGCTGAGGGCATATTCATGGTTTTGAGGGGAAGTAATTTAAACCATACCCCAAACAAAAAGCAGTCAATATTCGATTTATATATCGAATATATAGATTTTTGTCCATTGGTTGGTTAAAAGAACCATTTTAGCACTCGATGATAATTTACGCTATTTGTTAGTGCTGACCGCGTTGTATTCAGTGCGGCCAAGATAACTAGCTCATGCACTGCAGCGCGTGTTGACCATGAATGCTTACAGTCGCGCGCGTAAAGCTCGAGTCACAACGCAAAATACATTGAGCGGGCCTAGTGAATACTATGCCCCGGGCATAGTAAATTTATAGGGCCTAGTTAAATCCATGCACTCACTTTTAACCAATCAGAGGACAGGAATCTATATATGAGGTATATAAATATAAATAGAGATTAAGTACGGTAGCTATATATATCTGAATGTCCTGTTCTTAAATTATTGTACATTCTGAAGAAGGCAAGTCTCAGTACCGTAATACTACAAAACAGGTACCCTGTGTGGGTCAATGAAGTTTGATTAAAAACTTCTAGATGAATTGCGTAATAAAAAGATGTCAACACTGCTCCATATACGCCGGGGAAGTAGTGACGTCATAATTTATGTAAATCACCCGACACGTGCGTTTTGGACCCAAACAAATGATCATGTCCACTAATCATACGTATTATCACAATAGGCACACATAAACATACAATTCAGACTGATTTTTCTCAGGGGTCCCGTCCTGGCTTGTAATCACAACCTTCAGCATAATAGGCCGGCATGTTTTCCCTTATTTTTGTTTTAGACGAAAGTTATGGTATAAAATCGGAGTCTGACTTTTTTCCATATAGACTTAACGTGTGGTAAATATACAAAAATATACAAAACATCAAATATGTGATTAACATAAATTATGACGTCACTACTTCCCCGGCGTGCACTGCTTGACAATTGCTTACATTGACATGCTTGCATGAGCACAGCATGATCTGAATTTTGTTCCAAGTGATGGTTTTCTGACTTTGTATGTCGGATATGACATCTAGCCTAATCAATCATGACATATTTTATATCATTAAAAAGCAATTCTGAATATTCATGATCCGTGTGAAGGCAATCAAAAACGGACATACCGGCTAATTGGCTGTACATTTACTGCGACGAGTTATCCAAAATGGCTGAAAATGACCCTTTCGCATTTGAAAAGCTGATTTTGAGGATTTTTCAGGCCAAAAACGCGGACACATTCTATCATGGCAAATTTTTAAAGGAAGATCTTTATGATAGAGTATACTTTAAAGATGCCTATACAGAGCAAAGGTATTAACTTTTTATCACAATTAATTCATAGCAACAGAAGAAGATTTGCTAATGAAAAAATCCACGGCTGTATTACAAAAATCTGGAAATCCAGAAAAATCTGGGCAAATCACACCCGTGTATGTAGTTGAACCAAAATCTAGGAAGCATCAAATAACACTAGAACCAAATCATTTTGGACGGAATATGAATCTGTTCTGGAATATGATTGAGCTTTGATCAAACATGGACCAAAATGACTCTGGACAGAATACATGTACATGTTAAGATCTTGGACCAAATGACAAAGTATAAAATATAGGATACAAATATTAAACATATAATTCAGCAAGATTTCTCTCACTGTTCTGATATTTTGATTATTATAAACACGGCAGTATTATTTTTTTTCTTATATGTTACACGTTATATCAAATCACAGTCGTAACCTACATAATCCTCATTTCACAAAACCGAAAAATCCCATACTTTAAGAAGATTATTCCTTTTTACTAGTGGCCCATGATAGTTTGATGATTTGACAAGCCAACACTGTACAAGATATCAATTGATATTTATCTCCCGTAACATGAATTCATCTTCAAGTATGGGATAACATGGTGTTATAGTTTTCACAAAATGAGAAACATATAGGTTACGACATCATGTACCATGTTTTGATATGACGGGTCAAATATGGTCCTGTGAACCAGTGTGTTGTTATACTAGGGGATATCAAAAAGTTTGACAAATCAACCAGAAGGAAAAGAGCTATATTGATGAAATTTGGTCAAAATGGTCACATGTCCCTGTGTACACTATGGTACAAAATTGGTTAACGAAGTATTTTTACTTTCTTTACAGGTGGCAATAGATGTTAGCAACCTGCCCAGGTAACCACATAGCCTGTATAGAGAAATTTGAAACACACTGTATGATTAAGTCTCTATATTTAAGAGTTGCAGTGTCCAGCAAATCTATAATAGCATGCATCAAGTTTAAATGTTTGATACCATAGCTAGGGTTCCCTCTTTTCATTGATAACAAATTTATGAAAACGGGTCAATGAATGACGTCACAATGACGTACTAAACATGACCGACCTGAAAATGAAGATTTTAATCAAAATACAAAATGATTTTTTTTTTCGTCTTAGAAGATCTCTGCCGTACAGTCTGTTGAAAATCAGTTTGAAGTGGGAGAATTTTTTAACTTTGCACAGTGACCATGTAAGGATGGCTTAAGGATTACATAACAAACTTACGTTCGTGGCTCTATATATCTTCTAGGTGATGTTTAAAACTTTTTGATACCCCCTTGTAGCTCCATATTCATGTTTCAGTACACATTTCAGCAAACTCTTTACTTCATTGAATTTAGATATGAATCAAAAAAATACACTTTGAATAGAATATGTGAGTAAATATACAAAAATATACAAAACATCAAATATGAGCCAAATGACTTTGGACGGTATATTTTTTGTGTACAATTCGAAACCATCCACATTGTAATATGGATCTATTAAAAAGAGTCTGGATGGAATATGTTTGAGCAGAAATCAATAAATAAAGGCCCAAATATGGACCAATTAAATAACTGTGGACAGAATATGTTTGGGTAAAAAAGCCCTGATCTTAAGTATTATATTTGGACCAACTGGGTCTAGACGGAATATACATTTGAGCAAAATTTGACAATAAAGGACTAAATATGGACCAAATGACTTTGTTTGAAATATGTTTGGGTATAAAGCCTTGATCTTAAGTATTATATATGGACTAACTGGGTCCTGACGGAATATATGTTTGAGCGAAATTTGACAATAAAGGACCAAATATGGCCCAAATAACTTTGTACAGAATATGTTTGGGAAAAAAACACATTGATCTAAAGTATTATATGGACTAACAGGGTCCGGACGCCGGAATATGTTTGAGCAAAAATTGACAATAAAGGACCAAATGACTTTGTACTGAATATTTTTGGGAAAAAACTTTGATCTAAAGTATCATATATGGACCAGCTGGGTCTGGATGGAATAAATTTGAGCAAAAATCTACAAAATACTGACATGACTTTGGATGGAATATCTTGGAGACGCATATAGAATAGATTAAATGATCATATCCCACTCACAACAAACATTTTTATCTAATTTTATATGATATGTCTACAAAGAATCAAATGTGCACCAAATGACTACTTGGACGGATATCTTCATGTAAATTGCAAAGGATATGCACCGAATGATATTGGACAGAATATTCTTGAGTCAAATTTGTATGGAATATGTTCGAAAAAAATCTGGAAGAACCAAATATGAGCCAATTAAATTGGACGGAATAGTTGAGTTAAACCTCCTATAAAGTACAAAAATGCACCAAATAATATTAGATGGACCAATTGGACATTGGGCCAATAAATTTGAATAAAATATGTTGTGTTTTTCAATATTGGCCATGTGACATACATGTAGCTAGCAAATTCTGTGCTGTAATATGCACAGGTCTGCTAACTGGAACACAAAACCTGGCTGATCTAGAGGAGTATTTGTATCAATCCCTAAGAAATGCCTGTATGACCTGATGGGGGCCTTCTCAGCTCTAGGCCAAACAAAAAATTGTTTGTTTCCTGTTACATGTTTGAAAAAAGTGGGTCGATAGGAAGGAAATTTTATTTTTTTGGGAAAATGTTGTGTTTTGTTCAATAGGAATAACTTAATATGAAAAATAGAATGACTCTTAAATTATTTTATTTTGGTCAATATAATGATGAAATTGTTTATTTTGGAGCACTTTTTCAGGGATGGTAGGGTAACAGGAAACACAAATTTATTTTGGCTTGGCCCTATAAGCCTAAGTTCACTACCATCATGGCAACTTCTGAGGCACACTGAATCAAGAAAATCTGTGTTTGCATTTCAGATGTTCTGCATGACTTGCCATACTAGCAGAGCTGACTCTGGCACATAGACTTTTGACACAGCCAATCTCACGACTTTCACACTTGAGATAACCATATCATCTTTTCACTTAGTTGGTATTTCAGTCCTCAACTTTTCCACCTGCTCCTTTTCCTTCATATGTCTGGCTTTGAGCTCTTCCAATCTGACCATCTCCTCGGCAACCGCCTCCTGGTGTTGTTGTTGTTCTTGTTGTTGCCTTGACAACGCTCCATACAGTCTTTCATGAACCTGCTCAGGCGGTGTAGGGATTCGTGGCTTGGGAATATTCCTTGCATATTGCATAGCCTGTATCAGAGGAAACCATACAAAACATTAAATACTACAATTCTTCAAGTTGATACAAAAAGTACTAGAATTACAAACTGTGCCATCATTTTTAATAATATCTATATCAACATCCATCAAAAAAACCTATTTACTACAATTTTTCAAGTTGTCATTTACTTCAGTGGAACCACAGGAGACATCCACCTCTCACTGGTAGAGCTCCTGAGGGGGAATGGATTTGGCACTCCACTATGATGATCAATATTAATTGCCTGTCAAAACACCCCTTTTTGAAATAAATTTTGCACACCCAATGTCCAACTTTTTCATAATTTATTTGTAAAATTTCAATTTGGGGAGATTTTAAAATTTTAGAGTTCAACACTTGAAATATTAAGCCAATTTGCTTTCAAAATGTGGGGAATTTAAACTGGTTGACACATATTCTTAGGAATTAACACCAAATTATCTCTTCCAGTCTTCCCAAAAGCTAATAACCATTTAGAAATGATAGGTAAAGCTGTGAGATGTGTCTTCAAAATTAAAGCTCAATTGATTTAATTACACCTATGGAAACTAGGCCAACTGCTTTGAAAAGAGATGGTAACTTGATTGGTCATTCTACTGGTGGAAATATATCCCCCCTTCCCTTTCCATCAAGGAACAAACTTAACTTCAGATTGACTGATTCCATATTGAATTTTAGGGTAATTGTTTGTAGATATAATTTGTGAATGTTAAGATGTTAATGTTCACTCAGTAGTCTTCATGCGAGCGTACATCTTCAAGGTGGCCCTGGTCCGCGTCTATGCTCACCACTTATAAGTATGCGTGTACTACTTACTCTCACAAACAATAGGAGTTCTAAATAGTTTAAGGTTAAAGTTCGAGTTAGGGCAATAAAATAAGGATTAAGTATTAGTTTCAGTGTTAGGATTAGTTTGAAAGCTGAATGGGGAAGCAGTTGGCACAGTAGTATTCCCTCGCCTTGCACCAATAAGCCCTGGACTGTCACGGGTTCGAACCATGGTCCAAGCGCTGTATGTGCAAGCAGGTTTTCCTCCAGGTGCTCCGGTTTTCCTCCTGCACTAAAACTGGCACTATTATTTGTTAAATTTATATTTATTCTATCTAGAGGGGAATCTTTTGATGGAACCAAAAGTATTTCCCATTTCAAGTTTATTAAAACTTCAGTAATACACAGAGAGGTTTGAAGAACAGTACAAGGTGCAAAGAGTGTCACAGAATTAAAACTAAAACTGTACGGTAGGTGATAACTAACATTTGGCATAATTTCCAAATTTCAAAGTGCAATAGGAGTTGTGAAAATGAAAAAAAAAGTGACTAACTCTGAAATATTTCTGCCGATTCAAGTAATCTTGTCAAGGTAATTGAGCAGCATATGATCCAATGAGCTGTCTTGGGGAGACTTGCTGCATTGAGTCTGCCATCATCTACAGGGCAATAGGGGGAATAAGTGGAAAGGATTACGCTTAACACCAGGGTTTTGCACGATCCACAAAATCACCAAAATTCATGCTTTGTGGTCTCAATCACACTTTTTTGGATCTATCACGATTTTCCCCAAACACATGTTTTACAATGAAACTTCACTGACTTTTGATCGTAATTTCATATAAATGTCAGCTAAAACTAGATACACTCCTCAAGCTTTCAAAAGTTCTCAAAAATGTAATTAATAAATATGAATTATGTTTTTCAAGACATTCTATAGTTACTGTAATTTTTTGGTTTTGATTTGGGGCAGTAAACATTGTCTGTGTATGGTTTTTATTGTGTTTTTTTGTATTCTTGGTTGACTAACAGGGTTACTTGGGGATTGCACTTTTTTGCACTTTTCGACCTTTTCTCACACATTTTTGCACTTTTTAAAAATTCAATCACGGTTTAAAATTGAGCAAAACCCCGGTGCTTAGACCTTAGGTCTATAGGGACAAGATGGTTTTAGTTTTCAATTTCATATGAAAGTTTATATTTGTATGTTTCAATACCTTAAAATGGATTGTTTTGATAGCTTGTTAAACAGGTCCATCTACTTCAAATAATCAGGCTATACAATGAAAAACTTTGATCCAATAAGATGCTGCATGGCTTGTTCCCACATGTATTAATTCAAGTTTCCATGCAGGCTTAGGATGTCCTAGATCAGGGATTCTCAACTAAACTTTGGCACTTTGACGCTCTCTATAAAACAAAGAAATACATTAGAAATGCACTGAGGAATAGGCAAGTTTGGCGCTTTCCCTATAATTTTCTTATTCATGTGGCGCATTGTAAGGACTAGTTGAGAACCCCTGTCCTAGACTTACAGTTTAAATCAAAAGCTATTGTTCTTGGATTTAATTTCTGACCGTGTATTTGAAATCTTGTGCTTTAGCACACACCACTAATTTGAAAATGTATGATTGCTTGCATCACAGCAGAGCTGGGCCATTAATACATGTGCTGCAAGCACGCTTTCAGGAATGAATCCACAACCATTTGGGAACTACTTACAATATTTCTCCTTGAGGGGGATTCATTCTCAGTTGGTGTGGGAACTTTCTTGGCGACCACAGGTTTTCTTTTAGCTTGGTGTAAGGCTTTACGATTTTGTTCCATAACTGCCTTGGCATAGCTCCGTTGACGATTCACCTTATCTTGCTACAAACAGAACAAATCAAAGAAGTTGAAAATTGCTTAAAACACAACTTAAAGAAATTTTCCACTGTAATATTAATTAATATAAAATGTGTAAAATACAAAATTTGCCTTACAAGTGTTAACAAATGCTTGGTGCTTTGAAAAAAGATAATGGTCCAAAGGGGCTACTTTGAGAAGGTTTTGAAGTGCCTTTATACCCAATATTAGTGAGCACATCCTGGAATTCTGAGAAATAAGGATGGCTTTTAATTCTTAATTAATCTGTAAAGATAACTTCCTTTATGCCAAAGGGGAAAAATCCAACAGGCAGATAGCACATTTGGCTTTATTTTCTTAGTAACCCTTCCATGCATTAAAGGCTGTTACATAAAATTGCAATTCGCTTACACTTTGAACCAAGTCCCTACTGACGACATACAGTCTTATGACATATATTACTCTGAATCCGGGGTGTGAGTACGCTGGAATCCTCGATGTGGGCGCTTCACTATATGGTTCAGACTGCCCATCATCGCAGGTAACGGCTGATCATAATTAGTCAAAATTTTGACCAGTAGAATTACACAACTTGCCAGCACACTCGCCCTATCTAACTACACGGCAATCGTTCGTGAGTAGGTTTTGGTGAAGAGGTTGATGAAATGGCAATGTTTACATGCGCGACCTCTGCATGACGCACCGCGTTTAACTATGCGTTACAAGAAATTCGCGCAATCACCAATGCGTCATGCGTGTAGCTGTTTGACGCTGAAAACAAATACCTTCAGGATAAGTGCTTAAGATTGATTAGAGGTTACCGGCTTCTTATTTTGGATAAGATGTTGGAGCCCAGCGTAGGGTGTGAGTGACTTTTTAAAAAAGAGGCACCTACCCTCTCAGCAATGATTTCCACATCTGGTCCCAGACCACCAAGTTTCATATCCTTTTTCAGGTTCCTGTAGTCTTTCACTGTGTATTCCTTATACTGGGGTCCTTGCTTGGCTTTCTGCATCTTGACAAGGTAACCATCAGGATCACTTGTACGAAGAGGTGACTGCCGTTCTGAAATGGAATCATTGACGGTTGTTTTAAAACCAAGAGTTGGGGGTTAATTTGAAATAACAACTAATATTTTTCATACTCACTTTCGTGTGATACACACTTATAACACGTATAAACCAAGACATAATTTTGGGACATTTCAGTTATTTAACAAATATTTCAGTGGTAAATTTGAACAAGGTTGGAGAAGGTGATGACAGGTTCAATCGAACCTGATCATCCTTACGACCATGATGTAACCTCAGTATTGTACATATTCAACCAAGATACAATGAACAAACTATTAGTCATTGATACAAAGCAATATACAGCATTAGGGGACACATCAACACTCAACTGGCAGTCAATGGTAATTCTTGGCGGTAGTCATTAGCCAGCAGTTTTGTGCAGTCAACCATTGGATCAGATTTGAACTGCCCATGCCTTTGTGTCCATCATAAAAGGGCATAGTCCAGGCCTACAATGTATACCACTGTTACCAGAAATATTTTGTCTTTAGGAACTCTCTGTTCTGATTTTTTTACAAATAGACCTACAAGTACAATATGTGCTCAAATGTGATGTGTGCACCAACCGTTTGCAAAATCTTTATTTTGACACACTTTGTAATGAACCTCTGATCTTTTATCAAATCAGGGGTAGAGCATCAAATCCCCTGATTATCTATAGCCCTATTGTGTGTGGATGTAATTTCTTTGAACTTGTGCTAAAAGTCTTGAGCATAAATGCAGACCATCATTATACCAGTGTTCACCTCTTAAGGTTTTTGAACTTGTGTCAATTTGAGCAATCTTAACACAGTTGAAGAGGTGCTTGTGTTAGATCACAAGCTGAGGCTGCCAATTGGAGACTTATTTTGCATGAAGTATACCACTTAAGAGTTTAAGAGTTAAATCCACAAACAATAATTGGGCTCTAACAATACTTTTTTTCTGAAGTCATGTTTCATTGACTTACCAGTGTTTTTCTTCTGTTGTATAGCAGGCAGAGGCGGATACGGACTGGTTCTCTTGCTGTTACTAGGTAGTGACCAAGAATCTTGCAAATCTTCTGACTCAAAGCTGTTATAAACATCCTCACGAAACGCCACTTTAACTGCTCTAGGAGACGCCATTGACTGCTGTGGCTCCGATGCTTGCATCCTCGCATAAGCTGTAGCATGATCTGCTGACCAGCTGGCCTGGGTGTGACCATTGCGGGGATTTGGCATATTCTGAAGATTTGTTTCCGACTGTCCACGCATCAACAGCGACATCTGTCTTTGTTCCTCCACAAGTTGTTTTGTCCACGTTTCATCATCATCAGCCACATCTCTGTACGGATTAATATCTTGTGAATTTTCACGAGAAATGCTTGGCAAGGGTACATTTGGATTCAGTGGCGGAGTTTGTGTCGTTGTATCTCTCTTCATTGAATACAGTTGTTGGTAAGTTCTTTTTGGTGGACCGAACCTTAATTGTTTATTTTTTGAAACAAAATCTGGACCTGCTCTCATTGGCTGTCCAATCGGCTGATGACGAGGAACTTGTTGTGTTTGTCTTTGAATTGGCTGTCTTAATGGATGAGGATTTATATTTGTAATTGGTGAATTGCTAATTAGTTGTTGCTGTTGCACTGATGTTGGCACATTTGTTTGCATCAATGGGACATTGCCTTGCAGGGGTGGATAATTATCCTGCACAGGAGGAACATTGCCTTGAAATTCACTAAAATTGTTTTGATCCAAATATGGAGCACTTGGTTGATTATATTGATCATAAAACTGCTGCTGCTGCTGTGGTATAGTCTGCTGATTAAATCCACCTGGATTGAAGTTAACAGGCCCTTGGATTGAACCTTGAGGAACACC
>JXSR01S035373.1:0-37084 GCA_000969725.1 Ophiothrix spiculata
GGTTTTGAAATTTGAACTGTTTTGATACCAAATTAACGGTTCTCAAAGGTTTGAATATTGAACTGCTTTGATGCCAAAGATAAGGTCAAATTTAAACATGACTACAATAAGGGGAATTTTTGAGAGATCTAATACTAAAACTTTTCCATATAACAGAAAAATAAGCCTGCAAATATAATATACAAGTTATTAAAATATCCTTTTCAGAGGGAGATGTACTCGTGTGTGGACATAAATATGCTAGGTGATCTCCTATTAAGGGGAAAAATAGATAAGGCAAAAATATCATAATTTAAGGTTACTAAATCCCTCTTTTTGCCATTGCTCTTGGAATAATTTGGTTCTATCAACTCATTTCCATCATACTTGATCCTTGAAAATGCAGCCTACAAATAGGGGTTCTGTAATCTGAAAGTCATTGCAGCAGTCTTTGGTGCTGCATGATACTAATTCATTTCATGTATTTGAATTTGATAAATTAATAACAGAAATAAAGAAAATCACCCTTCTTAAACTTCTCATTTTAGGAGATTATTATAGTGCAAAGATAAGCTTTCAAAAATTAAATTTAAACAAAACAGCATATTGAAATCCAAATCTATATCAAACTTAAACTAGCCAGATCCTCTCCATTAAAAGTTTAAGGATGTCAACGTTGTCTGAATTTAAACAATTGGAAAAAAAATGGAAGAATATCAGTCCTGTCTTAAATGAAACAATCAGGACACAGAGAACAAGAAATAGGCATAGTATGACATTGAATATCCACCCTGGTCAGAAACGTCTTGAAATCATCACACTTGTATTGGGCACTCAATGAAAATGTGAAAATATTCCAACATGAGATGATGGAATGTAATCCAGTTACACTCATCAACTCCTATGTGTCATCAACTGGTCAGATTTACTGGAGCAAAGTACTCATGTAACATGAGTGCTTGTAAACATTTAACTTCATTGAGATCTACATGCTGATTGGTTGAAATTAACATTGCATTATTCATTTAGCCAATCATAGATTTTGTAGGAAAAATGAAATAAATTGAAGTGAAATGAAATTTGATCTCTCACCAATTCAATCCCATTGTAATTTGTTTTGGATGTGAACCTGAGAACTTAACCTACAACATTATTGATGACTTGATTCTTGGGTTGCCCCTTAAAACCCAAACAAACAAAAGCAGAGAAATCTAGTAGTATTATCCCCAACTAAATGTATAATGCATTTTGGCATTTGAGTTTTAGAATAAAAATAAAATTTTGTGAGATTTATAGTTGTTATTTGTAAACAAATGTATAAATATGAGGCAGCAGGTCTAAATGTCAGTTGAATTACGGCTGAAATATAAAGTGTCTCTCATCTCTATAGTTGATTATAAAGAGCACAATTGTGATCTTCAATTTGACATACATATCTAAAATTAGAATTTGACAAATCCATACAACTGTCTCAATATGAAAAATATAAAACCGCTGTAAAAACCAATAATCATTGCTAAAATATAAAGTTTCTGTTATCTAATCCTGATTCTAATGAGTTGACAAAAATAGACAATCTTTATTTTTACAAATTAAAAGCATGATGAATATCAAACTTGTCAAAATTTCTCCAATGTAATTAAAAACCTGCTCTCGAGTCCAAACTTGAAAATGAATTTCCGGATAATAAGACAATTTTTCTATCCGTCGATCAATATGATACCTCATCCAATTAATAAAATTAAGTCCTTCTTGTCATTACAATCTTCAGATTGTCTTGTTCAGCTCTTATTAATCAAATCTTCATCGACAAAGTATTTAAATTTGATTGAAAATTAATAAATATGGAGTTGTCGGATAATGCCATGAGAATCTCAAGAGCTTACGTGTCAATCATATGCATTGATTAGTTGTGATACATCTTACATCTTGCCGTTGCTTACATTCTTGAGTACCATTGGTCATCTTCTCAATCCGGGGGAGGGGGTGTTGATTAGAGGGATCTAGGAGGTGTCCAATATATTTCCTGTGGCGGAAGTGGTTCAGAAGGATTTGCACAGGGACTTACATAACTTTACAGGGGTTGTAAGGTGATATCTATTAAAATAATGACAAATGGCTAACTTCCAGGTGTCTAATAATGTAGGCTTTGTCTTTACTTGACATTATGTCATACTGCTAAAATAATTGAATAACTCACCTCATGAATAAAATTAATAATCTGCCTTTTATAGCAGGATGTTCCCACTTTCAAGAGTTGGGAATAACAAGACCATCTGGTCATGTATACACTCGACCAATTCATATGTAGAGAGAGACATATCAATTTAGAAAGCTGATTTAAATGAGAACTTTAATTAGATTGCAAAAGTGCATTCGGCAATTATTTTATTAGTGTGATGATAACTTACATGAGGACTAAGATGGATGGTCATATAAGTTTTGCCCTATTATTTGTCAATAATGCAGCTTGTCTCACCAATACAAATTCATCAAAACAAACTCCACTATCTGTACATCTCTGTTCAAGCATTTTCCGTAGCACTTTTGAATCACAAAACAGGATTATTTGAAGAATTGAAATATTTACAACTTTGAATCAATCATTCCAGGAAGCTCTCACAGAGTATGCTTCATATTTTTGAAATCACTTGAAATGATGTACACGAGAGTAGATAAAAAGCAAATGTTGCATCATATAGATTTCCAGTTGTACAGAAATTACGAATTACAATTCTGTCCTATCAAAATTGTTCCTGTCAACAAATGATCATATAGTTTGCTCCTTGGAATTCTTAAAATATGTTCGGTGGTGAAAGATCGACAGTTTAAGTTAGATTGTCTTCGTGAAGGTATTAAACTGAGACATTTCCGGTCTACCCAGTACACAATTCTTCAGACAATGTAAACAAATATGCAGAGTGCAGGGTCCTATAATATGTAAATGTAACCTGTACCCTGCATTTTTGTTTAGGCTATAGTCTAATTGTCTTCCTCAAGAAAGCTGACATATTTTCCTGTATCTCACTAAAGTCAGAACCACAATTCCTCAGACATTGGATTCAAAAATCCAGAGTACAGGGCCCAATTTTGTGTAAATGCGACCTTCACCCTGCATTTTGTTTACATTGTCTTAGGATTCATGCCACTGACTTTTTAGCAATAATAATAATTGATAACAATTGACATAACTAGTGTATCCAGGGGTGATTGGATAGGTGAACCCACTCATATTTCTTGAAAATCAGATAAAATCTGGATTTTTTTTGCTGAAGATTTTAGTTATTAAGCTCCTGACATTATGTCACAAGGGCTTGTAGTGTAACTTAGAGACAAAAGCCTTATACATTTTGAGGACAGACATGTCCTCGAGTCATATCAATACTGATACAATTTATAATTTACTGACAGTTAATATTTGAGTTAAATCCAACATTTTCTGCATAAAGGTAGCTTAATTTGACCTGTGAATTTGTCACATATGTGTTCAGTCAATTTCATTCATTGGAAGGATGTCTCTTTTGTTTACTTATAATCAGACTAGATATGATTACAATGATAAAATAACAAAATTTCTGCCAAGTTCACTTTCAAGTAGATAGCATACAGTATTAAATTATATTGCATGTAATCTTAACAAAACTTGAAATTTGAATATTCAAAATAACAAATTCAGGTATATAGATTAGGGGGATTTTTGAATTGACGGTGCCGAGACGACCTTGGTTTTGAAAGCAAACGGAATTTATACACTTGAGAATCAAGAACTTCAAAATTTGATATGTAACTCAAGCATTTTACTGACGGAATCACATCCACTGTTTTGCATAAGGAAGTAATCCTTTTTTTGAAATGATTTTGCATAAGGGAATGATCCTTTTGTATGGATTTGATATAGTGTAGTGTGAGTTTAATTTGGCTCTGGTAATCTATAGGTGTCAGCGATAGCTACAATAACACCTGATTTTTGTCTTACGTAAAGAAAGAAAAGGAATAGAAAATCTGGCAATTTTAATCAAAATATTACTGTGTCAGGTTACATCGCATTGCAATCACAAAAATAGAGGCAAGCCCAACATTTGTTCAACAGAAGAATGAACGGGGGAAGAAAGTACATTAGGGCTGTTGGCCGATTGCATTTGGTACACAATGGAAACTCCCGGTGGGGTATTACACGACTCGTCCGGTCTTGGAATAAAAGACGACTAGAACGAGATTAAGAATTTGTGATCCATGAATACAAGTCATGAAATACAAAAAGTGTTATCTGTGATGAAATCGGATATGGTTGTATGAGATGGGATGGTGGGATATAATAATCCCGGGTTTTATCTTGCTGCTAGGCTCGCAAATTGCATTGTCCTCTCGCGACCTTATCCTTATGGCATTTAGGTAGGGATCTAATGAATGAAAAGCTGTCATAAGGTTTCTTGTAGGTAGAATTCTATTTTGAACAAATCCATGAGCATGTTAATATGTTTAGTTTGGTGTAATGATATGGAGTTCCTTCAATGACTTCTCAGAGTTATCTACATTATGTAACATGCAGAATCTTACTGATTGTGTGACCTCAATTGTCAACAATGTAAAGAAACATAAGATTTCCTTTCTTCCCATGTTGCACACAATTTTATAACTAACTCTTACTCTTGATCCTTAACCCGTTAACTAAGGGGTTGTCAATTAATCTATTGTAAGGGCCAAATAGTTGTGAGACAATGGAGAAGCATCAAATAAAGAATAGTGTGTACCCATCTTTACGTCTGTGGTAGTTTATACTTTTGTTGTCCATTTTAGCTAAAGATGAAAAGACTTTCTTAAATGTGTGCGAAGCATGAAAAGACTTTCTGAAATGCATGCGAAACGGGCATAAAACATTTGTTCATTTTAACAGAAAGTGTCTGTATATTATATGACATTTTACGCTAAAATTATCCAAAAAAAGGAAATAAGTGTTACAAGTGTTGCGACAAAAAGCATATGATATTTTGGCTCGCACTGACTAGGCGGTAAACATTTGGCGTCATTACAGATAGAGTGGCATGGGGACTGGCCCCATGCCCCTCTGTCTGTAATGATGCCTTTGTTCAACATGTTAAAGGAAACTTACAAGGTTTTGCCTATTTTAACACATTTTACATAAAGAAATATAAGTACATCATATATGACCAGCACATAGCACATATCTGTAAATTACTATTGAATAAAAAAAACAAGTAATTTTTCAATTAAAGGTGCAATTCATGATTCTGATGTGATTACAACCTCACCTGTTTTCTAGCTGAATAGGAGGAAGAGTATAATATAAATGTATGCTGAAAATTCCACTCAATTTCGACCATTCGTTTTTAAGTTACAAGCTTTTTAGTATTTAAAAATAATCCCCATAGGCTACTGTGTTGTAATTATTGTTGGGGCCCCGACAATAATTAGAAAATTACACATTTTCTTACTTTTCTCAAAAATGCAACCACATTTGAAAGAATGGTATGGGGATTGTAACTTATGCCAGTCTGGATTCTATATAGCTACAAAACTCAATTTTGATGGAGGTGACCTTGAGGATGAAAAGTGGATCATGAATTGCCCCTTTAAAATAAAGATTTTTCCATATTTTACTTTTACTTTTTGTATAAAACCAGACAGTTTTACCTTGCAGAATTAAATTCAGTATCCCGAATTTAATTCAACAAATGGCCATAACAGAAAAAGTAAGCATCTTTGAGGCAAATCGTTTGGAGGGTATTCATATCTACCAAAAACAAACCCAATAAGCCCAAAAAATCATAAGTCATGGGTGACAAGGGGCACTTCATTTTTAACACTTTATAGTATTGCTGAAATGAACAATTTGTTCAAACATAAGTAGATTGCAAAAATGTTAACCATAGCTCTTATAATAACCCTAACCTGACCAAAGCCCTAACCCTAAACTTAGTCCTACATATTGTAACCTGTGCATCATGAAATATCAAAATTTTAATAAATCGTAATTCATTGATGGAAAATGTATTTTTTACCTCCTGTCAAAATGTGACCCTAACTTGAAACCAAATGTAAAAATTAGCTCTAATTCTCAATTCTAGCCCTAGAGCCGACCCTTCCCTAAAAGTAACAAAAATCTTCAAATTTTGATATGACTTTGATAGTAATGTATACTTGGTCCTTGGTTTTAATGAACAATTTGTTTAGACATAATGATGCAATATCATCAAAGTATGAGTTGTGTCATTTTCTTTGACATAATTTTCATCTTCGTACTAGGATGGAGTACCATGTACAGGTACAGTCATCCGCGCATTCCCACGGGATTGAAAATGGCAAACAGAATAGATTGAACTACGTTGATTGAGTTTTGGAGAGAAAAGAAACTAATTTCCCTTCCGTCTTGAGAAGTGTAATTAGAAAGCAGGAACAATGGGGACTTGAAATAATCCTGAATAGATAGCGAGTCAAAACTACTTTTGTTTCTCTGCTTTTATCTTGTTTTTTATATTCCATGCATTGTAATGGCTTTACTTGATTGTCATGATCATGATTTGTTGTTCTCCCTCGTGACCCCATGAATTGCTAATATTCAATGCCGGCAGCGTGCTTTACATCACCTGTAGATTGTAAAATGTGAAAAGGAGAAATTGTTAAATGATTCATTAGAAGGATTTCAACAAAAAACGATTTGAAATGTTAGCAAATAGCAGGAATGTAAGCGTTGTATATTTGAGCTTGTTGTATGGTTATAAACAAAATAGGAACATGAATCGCATAATCTGTTGCCAATAGCAACGCATCATTCTTAAGGTGTTTAGGGATGAGCAGTATGTGGGTCAATCGTTCACCTTGTGATTTATTTATCGCTGTGAGTGACACCTCTGATCTGAGAGGAACAGTTAGCTGCTTGTTACATTAATGGTACAAAATCATTAGTGAGGAATTAAATAGCTGCCTTGCAAAAAATTGTAAATGGTAGAAAATCTTTATTAAGAAATCAAATAGCTTTGAGAAATGTTAATGATGGCTACTTGGTATATTAACCCTAACCCTTGGGCGAAATTCCTAAATAAAAAAAATGCTATTTTGTCTCATTCAACCATGGGACTCAAACCCGGGACCTCTTGCATCTGAATCCAAAGTCAAGTAATACTAAAGCACAGGTTGGGTGCTGCCTACCTACATCTCCCGTCTATAACGTTATGGGACTTACATTATTTTCTTGATTTCATGTGATAGTATACAAATATATACCGACTTGAAGATCTCTGGTTAAAACTATGAACCTGAAGTGCCTAAAATTGCTAGTTTACTGAGGGGCGCAGCCCTGAAGTAAAATAGCAAAGTTTTAGTCACTGAAGGATCATAGTTTTAATCAAGAGATCTGAAAAAGTTGGTATATATTTGTTTCTTTGAATAGGTTCATCTGGATTGTTGTAAAACATAGTAAAATTGTTCATTTTGACAAATCCAAGTGGAAAAGTGAGATGATGGTATACTCACATTTAGTAACGTTTCGTTACTCGACTAGTAACTTCATCAGACTGACGACCACATCCGCTCTGTCTCATGGTTTTATGATGCTTGACAGCTGCCGTAGATGGTGAAACGGGCCGGCAATTTGGAGTTCGTTTATTGGAACATCAAAAAGAAGTCCAAAAATTTGAATCTACGCATTATACCAGATCCACTCGAAAAACATCTAGAAGTGAACAATTCAAATCTGCTATAACTGAGCACGTTGCTGCCACAAATCATTCGATCAAATGGGATGATTCCACTGTTATTGACCGCGAAGCAGACAAATGCACCCGCTGGATCAAGGAGGCAATATGGATTCGCAGGAAGGACAAACTAACACTTAACAAAGACGAGGGGGCCTACAAATTGAACAACATTTACGACCAGATCCTCACGCCATCTACGGCAGCTGTCAAGCATCATAAAACCATGAGACAGAGCGGATGTGGTCGTCAGTCTGATGAAGTTACTAGTCGAGTAACGAAACGTTACTAAATGTGAGTATACCATCATCTCACTTTTCCACTTGGATTTGTCAAAATGAACAATTTTACTATATATTTGTTTTATATACCGCCTTAATAAATTTCTGATTTCGGTAATTTTCATGTGCTAAAAAATCTAAAACATTTGAAAAAATACACTCACACAATGCTTATAAGAAATGCGTGCATAGGTAAGTGTGCGCAATTGCTTGCGCGTATAAGTTTGATGAGTGCATAATTTCATGAGTGAAAGTTGCTTTGTGTATAAGATAAATGTAGTAAGCGCTATTATATATAGTATTAGTACTTTCAAAAGTACTATTTCAGGCTTTCATCAATCTGCAGGTTAAAGCTATTTGAAATCATGTGATCGGGTTTTATCCAATCAACTCTGTTAAATTTATTAGTGCGGCATATAATACTTTTTAGTACTAGGTCCGTTAGGGTTATCAGCATTTGATGTTACGGGGGTTAAAAAAGCTGCCTTGTGAAGAAATGCTAATTACAGAAACCACATGGGAATCAAATAGCTTGAAAAATAAATGACCAAAATTATTTGCTCATGAATGTAATAAATGTCTACAAACTACAAAAATGACGAAGTATATCTACCGCTTTATACATGGTGTTTGACTATCTTTAAATGAAATAGCTGCCTTCAGAAGACATCCCACCTACCCTGTACTATTACCTGAAATATTATTAAAATTTAGTGGTTGCTATTTTAATTTGTATGAGAGACAGCAAATAATTTATATTTTTAATGTAATTTGTAATTGACCACCTCTACTTTTGCTTCTTATGTTGTAGTTTGGAATCTGACCCTATATCTATGCAGAGCACATACTCCAGAGGTTAAAACCCTATATAATATGATACAAATATCTGGACACTATGGCAGATTATTTCCAAATTATTTTGCAGTGGTCTGCACATTAAATATCATATAATATCTACAAGCCTTCAACTATTAACTTGTATGTCATAGATGATGACATGAAATCTGGCTCGGTTAAAATTAAACGATGACATCGAATCTGTCTTGGACAGAATTTACTGGATCAAAGCACTTGATATAACACTTTGATGGCTACTCATAAACTGTAGGATTATTTTGATCCACTCCTAACTACTGGTCAAGTTTCCTAGAAGATGGGAGAGGGCTCACATATTTGCGCGTTACAATAAAAGATACGTTAAGACAGAAAACCACATTCCGAGATACAGGCCTCTGAAGTTGGAAATAGTGATGAACAGGTCCCGGGTCGATTTTCCAATTACGCATAAGTACTATCTTTGAAGTATCTGTCAGGAAAATCTTTTCAAGTACAAAAAAACATTCTAAATGTGCAAATTTAATGATTATTTTGACCTACCATTCTAGCATCAGCATATCATTCGCATAAATTCACTGTTTTACGAGTAAGCTCTATAGAGTATATACTCATTTTGGCAGAGCTCGTTTAACTGTATACCATTACGTATCCATGTTGTTTTGGTATCAAAATTGTTGGTGTAACCTTAGCTTGCCAAATATGGGAATTATTTATCGCTGAAGATTTTTCTTAAGGTGTTATTTACTGTCAACAAATGCACCTTGTTGTTAGGACCATCGTCAGCTAACTGCAATCACCACTGGTGATTGGTTTAGTCGTAGTCATAAAACCTTTGTAATCGTACCAAGTTGAGAATTTGACCTTTCTTTTGACCTTTGACCCCCAAGGAAAGGTCAGACGACGGGAGTTACCATTAACAATTTTGATCGTTGGTCCAAGACAAACAATTTGACACCTTAACCTTTAAAATCGGATGAAGTTGAAAATTTGACCTCCCTATATCCTTTCTGCTGACCTTTGACCCCCAAGGAAGGGTCAAACGGCAGGGTCACCATTGACACTTTTGATCGCTTGTCTAAGAGGAACAATTTGACACCTTAACATTTGAAATCGGACGAAGTTGAAAATTTGACCTTCCTATACCTTTCTCTTGAACTTTGACCCCCCAGGGAAGGTCGGACGATGGGGTGACTATTAACACTTTCGATCGCTTTTGATTAACAATTTGACACCTTAAACGTTGAAATCTGACGAAGTTGAAAATTACAACATGGAAAAATGCTTCTAAACCAAGATATAAGCAGTGAAAGTTTGAAGAAATAATGACCCCAAGATGACCTTTAACCCCACACCTGTTAGGGTCACATATGTGACACTACCCAGAGACCATTGTCCCCAAGTCCCATTGAAATCCATCAGAGTATGTTGAAAGAACATGAAAAAAAGATGCTTACTTTAAGAGATATGGCCATTTTTCTTTTTCCAGATTCAATATGTTTACATGTACGAGCGCCATCTTAAAATTGTATTCATTAATTACATGGCCGATAAGGCTGATTTTCGGATATGTGATGCACAATTCAAAATAAGCTAGGGTTAAAATTTAGAAGAGATTGGGTTAATTAACATTGACCAAATTTTTTAAAAATCCTACTTAAACTGCCTATTTTCTGCCTAAAAACCTACTAAATTCGCATATTTTGCGCCAAAACTTTCAGAGAAATAACTAGCCACCCTTACCACCACTTCACTGACTTGCATCACTATACACCTCACCAGTTCAAAGAAACGAGCCTGTACGGATGGACGGACAACGTGAAAACATAATGTCTCCGGTAGAGGCATAAAAAATGTCAGTTATATGTCAAAATTGAAACAATTGGAACATCAAGAATACAAAATAAGGGACACTATGACATTGAATATCCACCCTGGTCAGAATTACTGGAGTAAAACTCTTGAAATCATCACACTTGTATTGGGCACTCAATGAAAATGTGAAAATATTGCAACATGAGATGATGGAATGTAATCCAGTTGCACTCATCAACTCCTATGTGTCATCAACTGGTTAGATTTACTGGAGCAAAGTACAGTGCAACCTCTTTTATCCGGACATGATGGGACCAAACAATGGCCGGATACTAGTGAAAAATTCGGATAAGAGAATTGTGTGTAAATCTGCCTAATAACATGCAAGTCTTTAATTGTGTAACATAAAATAATTCAATGAGAAGTGGTATAATGTGTGAATAAACTTTGTAAGCACTTTTTGAAGGTAAAAATTACAAAAATATCCTTCAAATGCATTAAATCATGATAATAGGCACTGACAAAACATGTTTTCCTTTGAAATTATTCAGCCGGATAACAGAGTAATCCGTATAAAGGAGGTTGGGATAAAAGAGATTGCACTGTACTCAATGTAACATTCATGGGTACTTGTAAACATTTAACTTCATTGAGATCTCAATGCTGATTGGTTGAAATATAGTTATTTTATTTATTGAGCCCATCACAGATTGTGTATCGAAAGAGGACAAAGGTGAAATTTTTGAAAACTTTAATTGGCTATTAAAGTTTGTGATTTCTTGCAACCAACCAATTAGAATTGAACTTAAACATAGTAGGCTAGTATTGCTCTGGGGGGTAGACAAAAGATGAAATTTGAAATGTGTTTTTCTGGCCAATAGATGAAGTGGTTAATACAAAATCAGAGGGAAAATCATCTTCCATCATTTCAGAAAAACAGATTCTCTTCCGATTTATGCGTGAAACAGTTTTGAAGAAATACTGCTTCACTAATTATGGAATAAATAAATGTTTGAAAGTAATTTGTTTGTGTTTAAGTAATTACTTAATTGGGAATAGAAATTTCAAGATCAAAAAAAGATTACAAACATGAAACTTATTACTTGAAAATGGACGTATGGAACAAATAAACAAAATAGTTGCAGAATCAAAAAAAAATATCCTGAAAATGTGGAATGTTTGAATTAATTCTGCATCTGAGTTATGTGAAAGTATTCAATAAACCCTGAAAATGACTTTTTTGAACAAAACATTTTAAAAGAGATATTTTATGTGGGTGATAAGTGATAGCTCTAATGGGACTATGTAAAATGTTTTAGGATCAAACCCCAAGTATATGACACTTTGGAAAATATCGCTAACAGTGAAAATTAACCTGCATTTTAAGGCAAAATTGTTGCCGCATTTTAACTGACTCCATAAAATAAAAAACAAAATAATACAAGAATTAGTTAAAAGCTTATACTTAAAATTTGTTATAATTCAGAACACATGTTGTGTTTGTAAATGCTGACATGAAACCCACCCTGGTCAGAGGAAAACCACTTGATCCAAAACATCCTCATTAAGTGTGCGAATATTGGAACATAATACGTTGTAAAATAATCAAGTTTTCTTGATAATGGGCTTTTGATGCAAATTAACAATTCTTTTTCCACTTTGACAGTGTTTAACCTTTGAAATTGATATCATGCTTTTTCCTATATGGCTGACTTTGCCGGCTCTCATCTCGTCAACTATCTTGTCGGGTCCAGGCAAAAAACAAACCATCACAACAGCGCTTGAATTATGCATGAGAGAGGCAGTGTAATTTGCCCTAAAACACACTAGAATAATATTGACATATGGTGATTTTCTTTTTTACCATTAAGTTGTTGAATTCGGAAGACACAAAATTAGAAAGTCGTTAACGAAATTGTCAAGTGAAAGAATGTATGTAGGTATAGATATGCGATTCATTATTCTTCTTCTTACGTGTTTACATAAGTTACGAGAGTTTGCGAAATGAAGGACAAGATAACGATGGGCGGGAGAGCTTGTAAAGAAGTCAATTAATGCAACAACACAGACCAAGATTCTGTCGAAGAAAAATCTTCACTTTGTTGTTGTGTCATTAATTTACGTCTTTGCTAAGGATGGGAGGCTGACAAATTTACATAAGGGTAAACATGAGAATGGAGCTGAGGGAAGAAAAAGGTGCATAATTATGCAACTTCACATAGCTTACATTGTTTGACTTCAACTGAGGTAGATGGAATTGTTTGCTCCCGTATTAATGAGTTTTGTCTTGAAAATACGCGACGTGTGGAAATAATATCTTGATTTTCATGGGTAAATAGCAAAGAGGGCAAATAATGAAGGGGGAAATATGATGGAGGCGGCTACTTGGGAAATATGGAAATAAAAAAAGGAAGATGCCGTGTTTTCATAGACTTGACAAACATATGTCATTTTATCTAGTCTTATTTGTAATTTATTTCATGCAGTAAAAAAATTAATTGGAGCTATTCAGAAACAATACTAGCGACAAAAGAATTAGTTAATATATGTTCAATTCTTCATGCATGTATAGCACGGAGCATCTATCTATTGGGAGGGGGAATGGTCTATTGATCGAGCGAAGCTGTCTTTTTTTAGGAGAAATGGAATGCATGGTCACAATTCTGCAGGTTCTTGGAAGCATACATTAAGAGCTTGTTTGATATGCATATTTTAAACATTATCAAGTGATGTCCCAAATTTTCATAAATTGAAGATGTTTTGATTCTGATATTCTGTTCCTATTAAAGCACAAATAAAACCAACTAAACAAACAAAAATCCCTTTGACAAATCACTTACAAAAGTTTTGAAATGTCATCTAAAGATATTTCATTAATTTTCTCACTCAAAAATATTTGTTTTTCCTTAAATGATGCATTCAAAAAATTAATACTTTTTCTGATTCTGATTTTGTTAACCTTTTTTCATTGCTCAGCGTAGAAACACATTTTAAAGTGTCTTGTTCCAAATTTCATCAATCTCATAATCTTCTAAACACTTCTATCATTTTGGGTAGTATATAAGAGCAATTCTAATTGGTAGATTGCAAGAAATACCACTTGAAAACCCAATTACAATCATGCTTGTAAAAACAGCTACACACTGAATTTATCTTTATGTAACAAAATCTGTAAATGGTTCCAATAAATTATTGAAAATGAATTTAATTTACTTTGTAACAAATTTTTGATTGGATCAAATTGAAACTTAATTTCAGCCAATAAGCAAGTATGCTTAATTTCACGCTGACTTGTTTTTCCTTCTAAATCTATGATTGGCTACATGAACAATAGTAAATTAATTTCAACCAATGAGCATTAGGATATCGCTGGGACGGAATGTTTACAAGCACTCATGTTACATGAGTACTTTGCTCCAGTAAATCTGACCAGTTGATGACACATAGGAGTTGATGAGTGCAACTAGATTACATTCCATCATCTCATGTTCCAATATTTTCACATTTTCATTGAGTGCCCAATACAAGTGTGATGATTTCAAGAGGTTTACTCCAGTAATTCTGACCAGGGTGGATATTCAATGACATAGCGTCCCTTACTTTGTACTCTTGATGTTCCAATTGTTTCAATTTAGACATAACTGACATTTTTTTTCATTCTTTTATTATAGGATACTCTAATGACTCTAAGGGTGTGTTCACACATTGGTCAAGACTATATTTTTGCTCATGAGCAAAACCCAGTGTGAACGCAATTATAGAAAGTATCTCACTCATGACCAAAAGTGACACACCACTAGTTTTAATGCGCAAATCGTGTCCCGGTGTGAACGCAACTGCTAAGTTGTCTCGCTCTAGAGCCGGTCATTACTAGTCATGACTATTATGTGTGAACATGCCCTCAGAGAAGGCATGTAAAATATCTGCAACAACCATTATCCTCACTGACCAGCAAAATCAAACTGGGGTATGTGGCTGTAGCAAAGAGAAGAGATCAACGTCGGCCAAACAGCCTTTTCGGGATTTCCAATCTCTTATACAGAAACTCAAATATCGCTAATTTGTTTCATTGAAATACATTGCGTTTTTGTCAAAATTGGCCAACTTCAGAAGCTCACTGTGGTTGTAATCGGAGTACACTTTTCATGGGTAAATAGCAAAGAGGGCAAATAATGAAGGGGGAAATATGATGGAGGCGGCTACTTGGGAAATATGGAAATAAAAAAAGAAGATGCATCATCCGAAGATACCTATTTTTCGCTATCGGGGTATTGCTACCGCGCGAAGTGTAATAATACCGTAAATTAGCAAATTTATCAGTAGCTCTAAAAAAACACACGAAAGAATGGGAAAAAAAAGAAGAATTGTATCATAGAAAATGATTGGATATAACTGAAATAAAAAGAAAAGAAATGAAGAAAAAAAATGTGAGATAAATTGGCCAAAGCAAGAATCGAACCCGAAATCCGTGCACGCCAAGCAAGAATTCTACCACTACACTAACACGTCTGCCTGATAATTTCGGGGAAATCTAAAATACTAATATAAATGTGTATTGCACAAGGTGGAAAATTGGAAACCAAATTGGGGAAATTCTGTTAATTTCTGTTATATTTAGATAAATGATATTATTTAACAAAATATATGGGCTATTTAGGAAGAGTTTGATGAAAAAAATTAAAGCAAAATGGGTTTGCCAATCGGGCGCAGAGGCTCATGGGCCGACGTTGATCTCTTCTCTTGCTGTAGCATATCTGATTTGATATCCTAAAACCACACACTCAAAGGTATGGATAAGAATATCATCAATATGTTCAAGATTCATAGCAAATGAAAACATATGTACCCATGGTCAAATTTCTGAGTCTCCCATCCCCTGGGAAATCTACCCATGGTTAGGAGTAGATTTTACTAATCACATGGTTTATGAAAAGCTATGTTTACTTCAGGTCCAGAGTAGGTTTTTACAATATCCCACGATGCAATGCAACATTGTACAATATGCCTGCAAATCCAATTCAACTCCTATACTTATGTGCAGGTTTCTGAGGTTTTTGAGGTGTCAGCAATGTATGTAAACAAGCTTAAACACTGGGCTATTGTGAAAAGAAACACATCCCTAGAAAGATATGAATGAGTACTATTCAATGGAATTCTCAAATTCCTAATAGCCCCTTGTCCAGAAAACAATTATTGCCTATTATATATCAGTGTATCAGAATAATGCATTGTGGGATATCCTGAAAACCACCTCTGTTTCAGGTCGTTTGTTCCAGTAGATTCTAATGATATGGCCACATAACAATGATCTGGCCACCCACTTGATGTCTGGTAATTGAAGCATAGATCGTAGAAAGGAAGCCACAAGGTTGAAACATCAGTATGACATTGGTGAATGCTTGCATTGCCAGTTCGGTCATTGGGCGATCTCTGGTTGTTATGTGACTATAACTTTAGACACCCTTATCACATGGTTAATAAGCTGCAAGGTTTTAACTCCAAGATCATAACTTGCAGCATGATTTTGGTATCTCTCTGGCTCATGGACACCACCCGGTCTCGGTATGCAGTCTCCAGTCGGTGTCCACTGCCGATGATGGTCCTAACAACAAGGTGCATTTGTTAAATAACACCTTAAGGAAAATCTTCAGCGATAAATAAGCCCATATTTGGCAAGCTAAGGTTAGACCAAAAATGTTTATACCAAAACAACATAGATGCGTAATGGTATAAAGGAGCTCTGGCAAAATTAGTATAGTGTAGCTTACTAGTACAACACAGTGAATTTATGTGAATGATTATGTTCATGCTAGAATGGACCTAGTCAAAATAATCGTTAAATTTGCATATTTAGAATGTGTTTTTGTACATGAAACGTAATTTTCCTGTAATTGTAAAATTGACCCGGGGACCTTGTTCATCACTATTTCCAAATTCAGAGGCCCATATCTCGGAATGTGGTTTTCTGTTATAAGGTATTGTTTGCTGTAATGCATCATATATATAAGCCCTCCCCGTCTCCTTGGCCAGTAGTTAGAAGTGGATCAAATTAATCCTACAGTTTATTGAGTAGCCATCAAAGTGTTTACATCAAGAGCTTTGATCCAGTAAATTATGTCCAAGACAGATTAGATATCATTGTTTAATTTTAACCGAGCCAGTTTCCATATCATCATCCATGACATACAAATTAATAGTTGAAGGTTTGTAGATATTATATGATATTTAGTGTGCAGTCCCATGGTTGAATAAGGCAAAATAGTGATTTTTTTTATTTAGGTATTTCCCAAGGAGGTTTTAAACACCTGAGGGTTAGAGTTGATATACCAGGTAGCCATCATTAACATTTCTAAAATTTTTTACTGAAGATTTTCTACCATTTACAATTTGCCATAGGGCAGCTATTTAATTCCTCACTAATGATTTCTTACCATTAATGTAACAAGCAGCTAACTGTTCCTCTCAGATCAGAGGTGTCACTCACAGCGATAAATAAATCACAAGGTGAACGATTGACCCACATATTGCTCATCCCTAAACACCTTAAGAATGATGCGTTGCTATTGGCAACAGATTATGCGATTCATGTTCCTATTTTGTTTTTAACCATACAACAAGCTCAAATATACAACGCTTACATTCCTGCTATTTGCTAACATTTCAAATCGTTTTTTGTTGAAATCCTTCTAATGAATCATTTAACAATTTCTCCTTTTCACATTTTACAATCTACAGGTGATGTAAAGCACGCTGCCGGCATTGAATATTAGCAATTCATGGGGTCACGAGGGAGAACAACAAATCACGATCCAACAATCGAGTAAAGCCGTTACAATCCATGGAATATAAAAAACAAGATAAAAGCAGAGAAACGAAAGTAGTTTTGACTCACTATCTATTCAGGATTATTTTAAGTCCCTATTGTTCCTGCTTTCTAATTACACTTCTCAAGACGGAAGGGAAATTAGTTTCTTTTCTCTCCAAAACTCAATCAACGTAGTTCAATCTATTCTGTTTGCCATTTTCAATCCCGTGGGAATGCGTGGATGACTGTACCTGTACATGGTACTCCATCTTAGTACGAAGATGAAAATTATGTCAGAAACAAAATGATACAAGTCATACTTTGATGATATTGCATCTTTATGTCTAAACAAATTATTCATTAAAACCAAGGACCAAGTATACATTACTATACTTTGATCTACACTAAATAGGCGGAAATTATGAGGCTTTTCTTCATCCGCAAGTAAACATAATCCCAGTCACATGCGCGACGTAAATAATGATGCGCGAGTCACACATGCAACGCGCGCTGCGTCTCCAGCAGTTGTGCTGTGTCCAGCTACGTACGCGCTTGTCTGTATCAATTCACGATGTGAAGAGGCTCGCCTATTTGATGTTGATCAAAGTATATCAAAGTCCTATCAAAATGTGAAGATTTTGACTTTTAGGGAAGGGTCGGCCCTGGGGCTAGAATTAAAAAATAGAGCGAATTTTTACATTTGGTTTCAAGTTAGGGTCACATTTTGACAGAAGGTAAAAAATACATTTTCCATCAATGAAATAAGATTTATTAAAATTTTGATATTTCATGATGCACAGGTTACATGTAGGACTAAGTTTAGGGTTAGGGCTTTGGTCAGGTTACGGTTATTAAAAGAGCTAAGGTTAACATTTGTTTACAATCTTCTTATGTTTGAACAAATTGTCATTAAAATGTGGACTTAATTAAAGCAATATTATAATGTAGATAACTCTAAGAAGTCTTTAAAGGAAAAAAGACCTTCATATAGGATGAAAACATACTAAGAAAACTTGACTTCATATCATTACATAATACAGGAAACCAAACATATTAACATGCTCATGGATTTGTTCAAAATAGAAATTCTACCAACAAGAAACCTTACAAGCAATCCTATAAAGTGTTAAAATGGAGCGCCCCCTTTCATCCACAACTTTTAATTTTATTAGCTTATTGAGTTTGTTTTTGATAGATATTAATATCCTCCAAACGATTTGGCTTAAATATGGTTACTTTTTCTGTTATGGGCATTTGTTGAATTAAATTCAGGATCCCGAATTTAATTCCATGTATAGGAAAGCACACATTTGCTTTTTGTCAAATTTGCTAAGACATAACAAGTTTTTGACAAAATACACTTAAAAACGGTTAAAGATAGTCACATTCCTTAATTTTAGACTGCTTTTACTCATTTCTGATCAAAATCTTATAGTATTGCTTTAAAGGGACTAGCCTAGATCCCACATAGAATTAAAAACTAATGGAAATGCTCCAAATAAAGTATAGTAAAATCCAAAAAGGTGCAACAAAAAATTACACACAAATGGCTCAAATTGAGAGAGAATTAATTTGCAATATATCATTCTTTGATGGTGGTGTAACTATCCTGTGTTGCCTAAATCCTAAATTTGTACCTCAGATGGATTTACCAGATAAAAGACAAAAACAAAGCTCCTGGAGATAAATTAATACACACTAAAAGAGAAACAATTTCATCAAGAATAATTTGTTTGGCCATCACAGGTATAGAAACAAGATCTTTGTAAGTTTTCAAAATAGAAACACTGTTTTCACACCACTTTTTTGCGCTGGCGTAAAAAATTAAAGTAGGTGAAGAATTGCAATTTTCTCCAATATTCCTCAAAATCATGGAAAACTACTAGTATGTTATATTACTATAAACATGTTCTATCAATTCAAGTAAAAAAATATGTAGATAAAAATTTTAGATTCTAGACCAGTCCCTTTAAGAAAGCTTTTCATTCATCAGATCCCTACCTAAATGCCATAAGGATAAGGTTGCAAGAGGACAACGCAATTTAAAAGATAAACCCCGGGATTATTATATCCCACCATCCCATCTCATACAACCATATCCGATTTCATCACAGATAACACTTTTTGTATTTCATGACTTGTATTCATGGATCACAAATTCTTAATCTCGTTCTAGTCGTCTTTTATTCCAAGACCGGACGAGTCTCGTGTAATACCCCACCGGGAGTTTCCATTGTGTACCAAATGCAATCGGCCAACAGCCCTAATGTACTTTCTTCCCCCGTTCATTCTTCTGTTGAACAAATGTTGAGCTTGCCTCCATTTTTGTGATTGCAATGTGCTGTAACCTGACACAGTAATATTTTGATTAAAATTGCCAGATTTTCTATTCCTTTTCTTTCTTTACGTAAGACAAAAATCAGGTGTTATTGTATCTTTTGCTGACACCTATAGATTACCAAAGTCAAATTAAACTCACACTACACTATATCAAATCCATACAAAAGGATCACTCCCTTATGCAAAATCATTTCCAAAAAGGATCACTTCCTTATGCAAAACAGTGGAGCTGTGGTTTTTTTTGTAAGTAAAATGCTTGAGTTACATATCAAATTTTGGAGTGCTTGAATCTCAAGTGTATAAATTCTGTTTGCTTTCAAAACCAAGGTCGTCTCGGCAGTCAATTCAAAAATCTACTTAATCTATATAACTGAATTTGTTATTTTGAATATTCAAATTTCAAGTTTTGTTCAGATTACATGCAACATAATTTAATACTGTGCGCTGTCTACTTGAAAGTGAACTTGGCAGAAATTTTGTTATTTTATCATTGTAATCATATACATTTTGGTAAAGGCAAAATGTGGCAAGTTGATTATAAGTAAACAAAAGAGACATCCTTTCAATGAATGAAATTGACTGAACACATATGTGACAAATTCAGAGGTCAAATTCAACTACCTTTATGCAGAAAATGTTGGATTTAACTCAAATATGAACTATCACTCAGTAAATTACAAATTGTATCAGGATTGATGTGACTCGAGGACATGTCTGTCCTCAAAATGTATAAGGCTTTTGTCTCTAAGTATCACTACAAGCCCTTCTGACATGTCAGGTGCTTAATAACTAAAATCTTCAGCAAAAAAAAATCCAGATTTTATCTGATTTTCAAGAAATATGAGGAGGTTCACCCATCCAATCACCCCTGGATACACTAGTTCTGTCAATTGTAGTATCAATTATTATTATTGCTAAAAAGTCAGTGGCATGAATCCTAAGACAATGTAAACAAAATGCAGGGTGAGGGTCACATTTACACAAAATTGGGCCCTGCACTCTGGATTTTTGAATCCAATGTCTAAGGCATTGTGGTACTGACTTTAGTGAGATACAGGAAAATATGTCAGCTTTCTTGAGGAAGACAATTAGACTATAGACTAAATAAAAATATAGGGCACAGGTTACATTTACATATAATAGGACCCTGAAAATTTGTTTACATTGTCTGAGGAATAGTGTACCGGGGCAATAGATGCAAGAAATGTTTCATTTTAAAATCACTGTCCATCTTTCACCACGGAACATATTTGGAGAATTCCAATGAGCAAACATTTGTTGACAGGAACAACTATTTTGATGGGGGAGAATTGTGATTCATAATATCTGTACTAGTTGGAATGTATCGGGTGCAATTTTTGCTTTTCATTTACTATCATGTACAATAAGTTCAAAAATATGAAGCAAGCTCTGTGACAGCATCCTGAAATGATTGATTCAAAGTTGTAAATATTTTGATTCTGTGCACCTAAATGTTTTGTGAATCAAAAGTGTTATGGGAAATGCTTACACAGAGATGTATAAATAGTGGAATTAGGTATTCAAACACGCTACAGAGTTGTTCATTGCGAATCAACAACCATGCATTCATGCGTCTGCGTATTTTTATTGCACAAGGGTGGCTTTAGCCACCCGAGCGTAATAAAAATGCGCCGACGCATCAGATGCAGAGTTGTTGATTCGCGATGAACAACTCTGTAGCATGTTTGAATACCTTTCAACAACTAAAATATCATGAAACCGTATGAATTAAATTCTAAATGTTCTCAATTTAACAGATAGGCCTACATGCACTCATCTTTATAAAAATATTTAGGAGAATCTGAAGTAAAGAGCTAGTTTGTGAATGTTTTTTGCTTTGACGTTTTTAATTATTCCTGAGCACTTGGCTTTGCACATGCTGAAAGTGTTCAGCGCGCGATGAACAATGCGCCGGCTTATGTGTTCTGCGTAAACACACTTCCGTAAATGCTGTGCCATGCGTGACACGCTAATTTGAATATTAACTGTGGATTCATCACGAATCGACAACGGTATGCTCCTGTATAAGGAGATACAATGACTTGTTGAATATGTTTTGATGAATTTGCATTGGTCAAATCACACATCAGTGGCAAAAAATGGAGCAAAACTAATAAAATGTTCCATCCCAGTCCTCATGCAATATATCATAACAATGTTAAAATAATTGCCTAATGCATGTTTGCATCTAATCAAAATTCTTACCCAAATCAGCTTTCTAAACTGATATGAATTGGTAGAGTGTATACATGACCAGATGGTCTTATATACACCCAACCCTTGCACACAAGTACATCTTGCTATAAAGGGATGATTTGGCAGATTGATTTTATTCATTAGGTCAGTAGTATGACATAATGACAAGCAAAGGCAAAGCCTACATTACTAGAAACCTATTATAACGTAGCCACTTATCAATGTTTTAATAGATATCACCTAAAGACCCCTGTATAATGATGGGAGTCCCTGGGTAAATCCCTCTGAACCTCTTCCTCCACAGGAAAATATATTGGACACTTCCTAGATCCTTTTATCAACACCCCCTCTCCCGGATTGAGAAGATGACCAATGGTACTCAAGAATATAAGCAACGGCAAGATGTAAGATGTATCACAACTAATCAATGCATATGATTGACACGTAAGCTCTTGACATTCTCATGGCATTCCATATTTATTAATTTTCAATCAGATTTAAATACTTTGTCGATGAAGATTTGATTAAAAAGAGCTTAACAAGACAACATGAAGATTGTAATGACAAGAAGGACTTAATTTTATTAATTGGATGAGGTATCAACTGATAGAAAATTTATTATCCGGAAATTCATTTTCAAGTCTGAACTCGAGAGCAGGTTTTTAATTACGTTGATGGGGAAATTTTGACAAGTTTGATATTCTTCAGGCTTTTAATCCTTAAAAAAGGATGGTCTATTTTTGTCAACTCATTATAATCAGGATAAGAAGAGAGAAACTTTATATTTTAGCAATGATTATTGGTTTTTACTGCGGTTTTATATTTTTTTCAGATTGAGACAGTTGTATGGATTTGTCAAATTCTAATTTTAGATATGTATGTCAAATTGAAGATCACAATTGTGCTCTTAATCAACTATAGAGATGAGAGACACTTTATATTTCAGCCATAATTTAACTGACATTTAGACCTCCTGCCTCATATGTGTTTACCAATAAAAAGTATAATACATTCTGTAAATTTGTTTTGAATTATAAATAAAATAGACCATTGTTTTTCCATAGCAGAAAAAACAGATATGTGACAACTGATTCAAAAAATATGGTCAATTTTGTAAATTGTAAATAAAACTGGTTGCACAAAGTCAATAAAAATATCGAAGGATCATTATGTTCGTTCCCCTTTAACAAAGACTAAAAAACTTTAACATTACCTGCATATCAGATTAGGGCTCTGTTAACAAAGTGTGACACTTGTTGTGGCAATCTGCTTTAAACATTGATCAAAAGATGATGATCAATTCATTAATGTCTTTGGCTTGCACTAGCCCTTATGAAAGAGACCTCAGGGCATCAAACCAAGTGACGTATAAAAATCATTACTGATGCCACAACAGTGGTGATTATAAGTATCCATGAACATTGTTTTCTTTTTGATACACCCTGTACATTTAGTTGGGGATAATACTACTAGATTTCTCTGCTTTTGTTTGTTTGTTTTTAAGGGTCAACCCAAGAATCAAGTCATCAATAATGTTGTAGGTAGACCCAGGAAATGGTTTTGGTGTTAAAAGTTCTGGGTTCACATCCAAAAATTACAAGGGGATTAATTGGTGAGAGATCAAATTTCAACTAATATTGAGTCACACATAGATGAAAGAAAGTCCAGATAGGAAACTTGTCTATTTGCACCCTAAAAATCCTGGTAAATAAGGGGATTGCGCCACCGACACTGCGCGAGTGCGTAGTGACCCACCTCTGCGTTCAGCCTCGCGCTACTATAATTTGACTACAGCGCAATACGCATCTTACATTTTGCCGCTAAATTGGGCGTAGGCAAGGAACAGCGCTTGACTGGCTCGATAGCCGCATTCTCAGTCAAATTACCATTTAGTTGCCAGAGTACAGAGTCACAATTCATTTCAACTTGACACATTTTTCCTACAAAATCTATAATTGGCTAAATGAATAATGCAATGTTAATTTCAACCAATCAGCATTGAGATCTCAATTAAGTTAATTTGACCAGACATAGGAGTTGATGAGTACAACTGGATTACATAATCCATCATCTCATGTTACAATATTTTCACATTTTCATTTAGTGCCCAATATAAGTGTGATGATTTCAAGAGGTTTACTCCAGTAATTCTGACCAGGGTGGATATTTGATGACATAGTGTCCCTTATTTTGTGCTCTTGATGTTCCAATTGTTTCAATTTAGACATAACTGACATTTTTCAATTTTTTCATTTGATCATTCCAATAACTTAAAGATTAGGGTTAAAGACTTACAGGTTACTCAGTTGAAATTTATTTTGTGGTGGTTATAAGTTTATAACAACAACAATTCTAATTTCAAAAATGTAGTTAAAAATGTTTTTCTAAATCAAAGTTAAGATAAAGCTGTATCAAACCAGTTGCTGGCAATTGATGAGACAAATTTCACAATTTATGAAGATCCAAAACAGATTCTGAGTCATTAGTCTCCTACCCTCAAAAAACCTGCCCATTAGAATACCATGGCATATGAAAGACTATCAAAGTTTTTTTTTTAATTAAAAGTGCTTTGATCCAGTATAGCTTAAGCATGGTAGATTTTGAAATAATCATTTATTTCTGACCAAGTCAGGTCCTATGTCATCAAATATACGATATAAAAGTTTTAGTTTTAAAAGTCTAATTTGTACACATGGACTCATATTTAACATATTACATAAAAACATACATCTGTCATTTTTTTCTAGTCTTCAGAAAAAACAAATGGCTTTAAAAAATTTGAAATTCACGCCCTTGTTTCATCATATAACTCCAGGTCTTTTTGGGTCTCGAAAATGCAATTTCCAATTGCAAAGTACAAAATAAAGCTACTGTTTTGGTGTGCTTTCTTAAAGAATAAATCTCATAAATAACCCAAGATGTATATTTTGCTATGAATAGATAGATACATAAGTCCCTAAATCATTTGGAAATCTGACCAGTAGTAAAGAGTAGATCAAAAGAATCCTAGAGTTTATGAGGAGCCATCACAGTGTTATTTCAAGTGCTTTGATCGATTAAATTCTGTCCAAGACAGATTCGATGTCATTGTTTAATTTTAACCAAGCCAGATTCCATGTCATCATCTATGTCATACAAGTTAATAGTTGAAGGTTTGTAGATATTATATGATATTTAGTGTGCAGTCCACTATGAGATAATTGGGAAATAATCTGCCATAGTGTCCAGATATTTGTATCATATTATATAGGGTTTTAACCTCTATAGATATAGGGTCAGATTCCAAACAACCCTATTAAAGCAACTACCATATAAGAAGCAAAAGTAGAGGTGGTCAATTACTTAATTGATAAATTACATTAAAAATATAATTATTTTATTTGTAAAATTATGGCATCTGTTGCTTCTCATACAAATTATCCCTAACATTTTTGACCACTTCTTCTCCTCAGAAATCTGCAAGTCAAAAATGGTGGATTTTCACCTGGATTCGAACCCACAACCTCCTGTTTCGAGGTCCAATTATCACTATATCAAGCCACTGAGCAGGCGCTGCCATGGCAGCGATTTTGTGAACATAGCTAACTCTGTTCTATGACGTATTTGGACTTCAGCGAATTTCTTAACTTTGTGGAATGGGATATTGTGAGATTCATTGGGGTTAGGGTTAAGGTAGTAACCACCAAATTTTCACCTGGATTCGAACCCACAACCTCCTGTTTCGAGGTCCAATTATCACTATATCAAGCCACTGAGCAGGCGCTGCCATGGCAGCGATTTTGTGAACATAGCTAACTCGGTTCTATGACGTATTTGGACTTCAGCGAATTTGTTAACTTTGTGGAATGGGATATTGTGAGATTCAGTGGGGTTAGGTTTAAGGTAGAAAACCACCAAATTTTGATAATATTTCAGGTAAGAGTACAGGGTAGGTGGGATGTCTTTTGAAGGCAGCTATTTCATTAAGAGATGGTCAAACACCATTTACAAAGAGGCTATCATCTTATCTTTAAAATTGCTGTGAAGCAGCAAATGAAAAAAAACCCAAAAACTATAGATTAAAAATTTGGTCTTGAGGCGTCTATTTGAATAAGCCAGTACAAGAAAACCCCAACTCCAATAGCTCCCTTCTGGTAAGTTCTGTACAATATAAATGCATACAAATCTCTGAAAATGCTTTCAAATCACTAAAAAGCATTTACATGTCTATATCCCAATCATAGTGTCACATTTGACCTTGTAGATGACTTTTTAGACATAGTTGGATAATTTTTCTAGTATATAGTTGCAAAGGGGAGCTCATGGAGTTGGGGTTTTCTTGTACTGGCTATTTAAAAATAGCAACTATGTACTATAACAATTATCTAACAATGTCTAAAAAAGTCACATACAAGGTCAAATGAGACACTATGATTAGGATACTGACATGGAAATGCTATTTTAGTGATGTGAAAGCATTTTCAGAGATTTGTATGCATTTATGTTTTATAAGTATAATTAACAGAAGGGGGCTATTGGAGTCGGGGTTGTCTTACACTGGTGGTCATTCTTTTTAATGTGGGCACCCATAAATGGTGGGTTTGTTACATGGAGAGTGATTTATGCATAAATTTTTGTCATATCATTTCAACAATCAAATTAAATGTCATAATTTTGGTATGATTTTAAAGACAATTTATTTGACTTTCAAGAAATCAAGAATAGAACCCAAATGAAGTGATTAATTAAGCTTAATGACCCGTTAAAGCTACTTAGCCAGGGTGGAGTTGGGTGAGGTTGAGGTGGGTGAGGTTGAGGCATCATGAAAATTGTGCATGAATTGTTCTGTCATATCTCCTTAAAAATCCATTGAAGTGTCACAAATCTTATATGATTTTAAAGGCTAGTTATTGTTTATCAAAAACAAGTTGGAATTAACACGAATAAAATTGATTATTAACGCTATTAACAAGTATAAGTCAATAAGCTAATTTAGCCAGACATGAAAACAGGCATAAATGTGGTTGGTGTGGATGAGATACGTACATTGTGCATCAAATGTTGTCACAACTTTTCAATAATCGTATGAAATGTCATAAATTTGGTATGATTTTGAAGATAATGTATTAGCCTATAAAATCAATTGAAAATATTAGCCAAATAAAGGTATTAATTAACTCTAATCAACGATTACCAGGAAGGAGTTAGGTATGCATGAAGTGAATGAGATGAAACGCAAAATGGGCCTCACCTCAAAAAGGATGACCTGGTGTATTCATTTGATTCTTAGATAATCAAATTTCATTAATACTGCAACTGGCTAATCTTTTCTTTTCTCTAATATTGCAGGAATCAATACAAAATTTTAATACAATTATCATTTACAGGTACATTAAGTTTTAAATAAAGACATTTATTACATTCATGAGCAAATAATGGTGGTCATTTATATTTCAAGCTTTTTGATTCCCATGTGGTTTTCTGTAATTAGCATCTCTTCACGAGGCAGCTTTTTTAACCGCCGTAATATCAAATTCTGATAACCCTAACGGTCCTAGTACTAAAAAGTACTATCACATGAAATCAAGAAAATAATCTAAGTCCCATAACGCTATAGACGGGAGATGTAGGTAGGCATCACCCAACCTGTGGCTTAGTATTGCTTGACTTTGGATTCAGATGCGAGAGGTCCCGGGTTTGAGTGCCTTAATGATTCTTTTGATTTGCTCACGATTTCCCACCATTTATAATTTTCCGTAAGGCAGCTATTTAATTCCTCACTAATGATTTTGTACCATTAATGTAACAAGCAGCTAACTGTTCCTCTCAGATCAGAGGTGTCACTCACAGCGATAAATAAATCACAAGGTGAACGATTGACCCACATATTGCTCATCCTTAAACACCTTAAGAATGATGCGTTGCTATTGGCAACAGATTATGC
Source organism: Ophiothrix spiculata (assembly GCA_000969725.1). Taxonomy (NCBI): domain Eukaryota; kingdom Metazoa; phylum Echinodermata; class Ophiuroidea; order Amphilepidida; family Ophiotrichidae; genus Ophiothrix; species Ophiothrix spiculata. The sequence goes on from JXSR01S035373.1 coordinate 27,907, forward strand.
GATTCATGTTCCTATTTTGTTTATAACCATACAACAAGCTCAAATATACAACGCTTACATTCCTGCTATTTGCTAACATTTCAAATCGTTTTTTGTTGAAATCCTTCTAATGAATCATTTAACAATTTCTCCTTTTCACATTTTACAATCTACAGGTGATGTAAAGCACGCTGCCGGCATTGGAAATTAGCAATTCATGGGGTCACGAGGGAGAACAACAAATCACGATCACAACAATCGAGTAAAGCCATTACAATCCATGGAATATAAAAAACAAGATAAAAGCAGAGAAACAAAAGTAGTTTTGACTCGCTATCTATTCAGGATTATTTTAAGTCCCCATTGTTCCTGCTTTCTAATTACACTTCTCAAGATGGAAGGGAAATTAGTTTCTTTTTTCTCCCAAACTCAATCAACGTAGTTCAATCTCTTCTGTTTGCCATTTTCAATCCCGTGGGAATGCGCGGATGACTGTACCTGTACACGGTACTTCGTTTTAGAGAGAAGATAAAAATTACGCCAGAACAAAATCAAACAAACTCACTAATATATGGATGATATTACATCTTATGTCTAAACAAATTGTTTACTAAAACCCGGAAGAAACAAGTTCACATTAGTTCCCATACAAAATCAAAAGATTTTGGTTACTTTGAGGGTTAAGGTCAGGTTTGGGTAATAATTAAGATTTAAGGTTAATTTTTACATTTCAAAATTAGGGTCAGGTCAGATTAAGGATTTTAACAGATGATAGGGTTCCAAAATGTGTGCAATGGGTGAGGAAAGGAAATTAAATCTTTTACCTTGTTGGCTTTATTAAGGTCACAAAATCAGTAAGAGATTATATGCATGTTACATAATGTAGATAACTCTAAGAAGTCTTTACAGGAAAAAAGACCTTCATATAGGATGAAAACATACTAAGAAAAACACTTGACTTCATATCATTACATAATACAGGAAACCAAACATATTAACATGCTCATGGATTTGTTCAAAATATAATTCTACCTACAAGAAACCTTAAAACAGTTTTTCATTCATTGGATTCCTACCTAAATGCCATAAGGATAAGGTCGCGAGAGGACAATGCAATTTGCAAGCCTAGCAGCAAGATAAAACCCGGGATTATTATATCCCACCATCCCATCTCATACAACCATATCAGATTTCATCACAGATAACACTTTTTGTATTTCATGACTTGTATTCATGGATCACAAATTCTTAATCTCGTTCTAGTCGTCTTTTATTCCAAGACCGGACGAGTCGTGTAATACCCCACCGGGAGTTTCTATTGTGTACCAATGCAATCGGCCAGCTGACTTAATGTACTTTCTTCCCCCGTTCATTCTTCTGTTGAACAAATGTTGAGCTTGCCTCTATTTTTGTGATTGCAATGCGATGTAACCTGACACAGTAATATTTTGATTAAAATTGCCAGATTTTCTATTCCTTTTCTTTCTTTACATAAGACAAAAATCAGGTGTTATTATAGCTATTACCGACACCTATAGATTACCAAAGTCAACTTAAACTCACACTACACTATATCAAATCCATACAAAAGGATCATTCCCTTATGCAAAATCATTTCAAAAAAGGATCACTTCCTTATGCAAAACAGTGGAGGTGATTCTGTCAGTAAAATGCTTGAGTTACATATCAAATTTTGGAGTGCTTGAATCTCAAGTGTATAAATTCTGTTTGCTTTCAAAACCAAGGTCGTCTCGGCACAGCCAATTCAAAAATCCCTCTAATCTATATAGCTGAATTTGTTATTTTGAATATTCAAATTTCAAGTTTTGTTAAGATTACATGCAATATAATTTAATACTGTTTGCTGTCTACTTGAAAGTGAATTTGGCAGAAATGTTGTTATTTTATCATTGTAATCATATCCATTTTGGTAGAGGCAAAATGTCGCAAGTTGATTATAAGTAAACAAAAGAGACATCCTTCGAATAAGTGATATTGACTGAACACATATGTGTCAAATTCACAGGTCAAATTAAGCTACCTTTATGCAGAAAATGTTGGATTCACTTCAAATATGAACTATCAGAAATCAAAATTGAATCACTATTGATTTGACTTGACGACATGTCTGTCCACAAAATGCGTAAGGTTTTTATCTCTAAATTACTCTAAAAGTCCTTCTGACATAATGCAAGGTGCTTATAACTAAAATCTTCATAAAACAGCAGATTTTACTTGAAATGTAAGGGAGATTCATCGATGTACAATCACACCAGAATACATTAGTTTATCAATTGTTATCAATTACTATTATTGCTAAAAAGTAAGTGGCATAAGTCATAAGATAATGTAAACAAAATGCTTGATGAATGTCACATTTACACAAAATAGGGCCCTGCACTCTGGATTTTTGAATCCAATGTCTGAGGAATTGTGGTACTGACTCTAATGAGATATAGGAAAAAACATCAGTTTTCAGTCTTGAGGAAGACAATTAGACTATAAGCCTAAACAAAAATGCAGGGTACAGGTTACATTTACATATTATAGGACCCTGCACTCTGCATATTTGTTTACATTGTCTGAGGAATTGTGTACTGGGTAATAGTTACAGGAAATGTCTCAGTTGAAACTATTAAGGAAGAAAATCTAACTCTAACTGTCCATCTTATACCACAGACCATATTTGGAGAATTCCAAGGAGCGAACTATATGATCATTTGTTGACAGAAACAAATATTTTGATAGGACAGAATTGTAATTCATAATATCTGTACCAGTGGGAATCTATCGGATGCAACATTTGCTTTTTATATCTACTTTCATGTTCATAATCTCGAAAGATATCAAAAATATGAAACATAGGCCTACATGTACTCTGTGACAGTGTCCTGATTCAATGTAGTAAATATTTTGATTCTGCACACCAAGCCTGTTTTATGATTCAAAAGTGTTATGAGAAATGTACAAATAGTGGAATATGTTTTGATGAATTTGTGTGTGTGAGACACACTGTAAAATCATACATCAGTGACAAAAGTAGGGCAAAATGTATATAACCACCAATCTCACTCCTCATACAAGTTATCATAACACTACTAAAATAATTGCATAACACAGTTTTTCAATTCTATTCAAATCAGCTTTCGACACTGTAATGTCTCTTCATATGTTTTTAATGTTTGTTGTTCTTTTTTTTGCTTGTTTGATGACATAGGGATAGGCTACTATCAGGCCTTACTGGCCCTCAGGTCTATTCCTCCATTGGGGTTCTTGTACAATGTACCATATGTATAAATGCTGTTTATTTTGATGTGTTTTATTGTATTGTTTTAATGGAAATAATAAATGATTGATTGATTGATACATATTGGTTGTGTCTATACAATGAGTGTATACATGACCACATGGTCTTGTATACACTCAACCCTTAAACATGGGTACATCTTGTATAAAAGGCTGATTTTTGCAGATTGATTTTATGCAATTATTTTAGTAATATACTTCCGGTCAAAAGTGTTTGCGCACCCTTAAATACGGACAAAAACATAATTATTATATCAAACGACCAAGCCTCTGAAAAAATTCATGTTTTTTATAGGTGATTAATGTATCCAATATAAGTAATTTATGTTTCCTCTGCTATTCGATCTTCCATAACAATAAAAATGGCCGATTTCCTGGACCAAATAAAAATACACCAAACCCACTTTTTGATATGTACCTATGTTGTTTATTATTCAAAGCTCGTTATCACCATGTAGCCTTAAAGAACATTTTCAGGTTATAAGTTTACCAACAAATGTGCAGTTATGTATTTAAACTCCGTTTATTATGTGCAGAAGAAAGTACACAATATGTTTAGCACGCCATATTTTCAAATATGGTAAATGCAAATCTTGTTGAGTTTTTTAGATATATATGTATGTAAAATATAAATCTGAAAAAATATGGCGCAAATGATGAACGGTTCTCGAGATATGGCTGTTTCAAGATTTTCTGCCCAAATAATTTTGACCGGGAGTGTATGACTTGCAAATGCAAAGTCTACATTACTAGACACATATTACAAGTCAGCCATATCATTCATTATTTTAATAGATGGGCATTTTCACGGTAACGGAAGGACAATCACAGAATTTTTCTGTATTTCAAACACATATATTGCCAAAATTGAATTGGATAAAATAAAACTAATTCCATATTTAGTTGAGTATACCTGAAAGCATTCATATTCAGCAGGATTTTTTTCATAAAAATTCCTCTGTCTCAAAATATGCATATTAATGAGGTCGGTCACGGAAGGACAGCAAAACGGACATGGTTTTCCACCTTGAGTACATTTTTGAAAATGTTTATGGAAGTTATGAATAAATTTTTTTTCAAAGTTACTAAATGCATTGATTGGTATTTCTGCAATAGTTTGCCACATTCCACATCAAAATATTCCCTATGGTTATGTTTTAACAATGCGAACTGCGAAGGGATCATGGTCACGGAAGGACGGTAACGGAAGGACAATTTGTCCGCTGATTTTTGGGTGCACTGAACCGTAAAGCCTGGTCAGGATTAACAAAAAATACAACCTCATGTGTAAATTTGATCCTTATTTAAGCCGTTTAGAACAATAACACCCAAGTAAACAACCAAGAATGGGTTGAAAAAATTAAATAAAAATTACTACTTTTCAATATGAAAATCAAGAAATTTGACCAAAAATTAGGTTTTTTAAAGAAATTTCATAGACATCTTTGTTAAGTCTTTTCAAAATTAGGTTCATCTTAAAGAGCTTCAAAATAGCTTTCTTTTGATACCATTTATATGGTGGTAGCATTTTTCATTGAATAGTTACATCCTTTTTTCAATATTTTTCTCATGTCCACTTTTTCGTGAAAATGCCCAGATATCAGCTTACAACCCCTGTAGAGTAATGTGAGCCCGGGAATGTGAGTCCGATGAGTCCCTGTGTAAATCCCTCTGAACCGCTTCTTCCACAGGAAAATATATTGGACACTTCCTAGATCCTTTTATCAACACCCCCTCTCCCGGATTGAGAAGATGACCAATGGTAATCAAGAATATAAGCAACGGCAAGATGTAAGATGTATCACAACTAATCAATGCATATGATTGACACGTAAGCTCTTGAGATTTTCATGGCATTATGCGACAACTCCATATTTATTAATTTTCAATCAGATTTAAATACTTCGTCAATGAAGATTTGATTAATAAGACTCGCACAAGACAACATGAAGATTGTAATGACAAGAAGGACTTAATTTTATTAATTGGATGAGGTATCATATTGATCGACAGATAGAAAAATTGTCTTATTATCCGGAAATTCATTTTCAAGTTTGGACTCGAGAGCAGGTTTTTAATTACATTGGAGAAATTTTGACAAGTTTGATATTCATCATGCTTTTAATTTGTAAAAATAAAGATTGTCTATTTTTGTCAACTCATTATAATCAGGATTAGATAAGAGAACTTTACATTTTAGCCATGATTATTGGTTTTTACAGCGGTTTTATATTTTTTCATATTGAGACAGTTGTATGGATTTGTCAAATTCTAATTTTAGATATGTATGTCAAATTGAAGATCACAATTGTGCTCTTAATCAACTATAGAGATGAGAGACACTTTATATTTCAGCCATAATTCAACTGACATTTACACCTGCTACAAGATTAGTCCACTTGTTTTCTTAGTTTACAAATACATATTACATATACTTGTAAATTGAACATATGTTTACCCTTAATGGCTATAAATGTCACAAAATCATATTCTTCAAAAAATAAAAATAAACAAAAATGTCAAAGACATTTTAGGCGGGTTGTATACTACTAGATATTTTGGGTGTTTTTGTATTGTAATTTTGGTTATTTGTTTTGAGGGGTAAGGTATAAATTATATAGATAGACAATGGTTTAGGCATTAAATGTTCCAGGTTCAAAGGGATTTGAACCATCCACATTTGTAATTTTGGTTATTTGTTTTGAGGGGTAAGTTATAAATTATATAGATAAGACAATGGTTTAGGCATTAGATGTTCCAGGTTCAAAGGGATTTGAACCATCCACATTTGACCCATTTTTTTGTACTCATTTACTGAATTCAGTGTAGCACTACTTTCAGATGTCTATAAAGTGCTCCCTAATTTAACAAAATGGTTAAATGTTTCTGCTCTGACAGAGAAATCATCAGAAGAAAAAGTTGATCACTTGTGTATAAAACCAAGCATAACTTAAGTGGCAGAGTCAGGCCTAAATATAGAACAATATCAACTAACCTACCAGAAGTTAGGATTTCTATCTGCTACACTAACATATGCCTACAATAGAATTTGGGGTAGATGTCGCTGATGTTTTGCAGTGTAGCAGTAATATAAGCAGTGTGTCATACATGTGATCTAGAGTGTATCCTTCATCGTGGTAGATGGTTCGAAAAGTGTTATCTCACATAGGATTTTATGTTAAAGCTTATAACATAATATATTAAGCATTAAGTGTTTTGTTGAAATCATTGAAAAATAAAATAAAGATTATATCAATTCACCTATTTTTGTTCAGATTTATTATGATAGTCCAACCATTGCATGTCACCATCACGACATTTTAATCACAAAGATGGAAGGCTTTCCTACAGGATGTCTGTATTCTCATGGTAAAGAAACTGTCAGCAATTCTCAAAATTAACTTGAGCTCATCAAAGTCTCTGAAGATGACTTGTTGAAATTCTAATTAAAACTGCTTTGGGTTGATACAGACTATTCAGAAGCAAAAACAGTCTGTTTTTCACTTTTGTCTGTAGTGTGTATTCCCGTAGGTGATCTATGTATGTTTATCCAACTTCAAAAAATTTAAACGCAAGTTTGACAGTAAATGCAGGGTGATAAGCTGAAGCTTCTTTTGTGTCAAAATTATAAGGATTATAAGATTAAAAATGCATACATTTCACTTTTAGTTGTTTTGTAATGTATGTATGTAACCAATAATTGATGTAGTACGTATTCTCAGTTTCAAGGTCAAACAGGAGTAAGTCAGCTGAAAGATAACTCTAACGTTAAAAATCTAATGGTAAAAATTCCATGTTTAGACTCAAGACTAGTGAAGCGAGTTGCATTCTTACTGCGCTTAACAAAACATTTAGTTATATAGATAAACTAGAGACTAGCAAAATTGATGATAAACCAAAATAATCCAATATTACTGGGAACAGGACTTATATTAATTAAAGCTTTGGTCAAATAATAGACTTTAGAAAAAGTGGTTTTATGTATTTTTCTCAAGTGTCTAAAGTAATTTCAACAAACAATGTGCATGCTGCACTAAACAATGACCATTGTACATCTTCATTAAACCCTCATCCTTCCCACACATTGCTCAAAGAGTTTGCATTTGATTGTCAAGACATTCTCATCACTATGAGATAGAAGACTTTGCTATAGGCTGTCTGTATTCACATGATGAAGAAACTGTCAAGAATTCTGAAAATGAACTTGGGCTCATCAAAGTCTTAAGAGGATGACTTGTTGAAGTTCTAATTAAAACTGCTTTGGGTTGATATAGACTATTCAAAAGAAGAAACGGTTATGTGTGTATGTAACCATGAGTGGTCCGTGTATGTTTTTGTTATTTCAAAACATATGTCTGCATTTTGAATGCAATGCAAGTTTACAGCAAGCTTCCAAAACATAAAATAAGTTAGAAATAAATAAATACTCAACTGAATTTGAAATCGTAGAAAGAAAGAATTACCAGTTCAAAGTGTTTTTGTTCAGCTTTATCACTTGGACCATTGTATATGATCACCATGATGGCACTCTTATCACTAAGACGGAAGACTTAGCTATAGGCTGTCTGTATTCACATGGTAAAGAAACTGTCAGCAATTCTTAAAATTAACTTGAGCTCATCAAACTCGTAAAGGATGACTTGTTGAAATTCTAATTAAAAATCTGACAGACAAAAATTGCCCTAGTCTGTCTTTTTTATACATATAACGCTGAGATATATACATTTACTGCATATTTTGGAAATGAAAAAGTCAATCTGATCAGGACATTTCAACTTAGATTTGCATGCTGTCAATATACACTTTTGAATACAAAAGTGTGTAGTATCTTTTAATCGAGATCCTGATATAAAATTCTAAAACAATATTTATGTATGGAGGGGGGATGACTTTACATTAGTCATTCACATTGGGTTGAAATTGAAGGCAAATAAGCAAAAGGAGAAATTCAACATTATCAAGGACAATACGAAGAATCCATGGTTTTTCCCAATAATCAAACTGTCGAAGTGTCAGACCTTTTTCCATTTTATTTCCTGTAAAATATGGTTAGAATTTGATTTAAGGGTCCATAATAAAGGTTAGATATAGGCTTTGGGTTAGGTTAGGCTTAGGATTAGCAATAGGGTTAGAAATGTTGAACAATTAGGTTTTTGTTAGGTTTACGGTTCGGTTATTGTAGACCTTGACTTGTAGTAAACTTTTGAGTAAAACTGTGCAAAAATCTTTGTGGGAATTTAATGAAGAAAAGCCAAAACTTGTTTAGGGGTATTTGTTCTTTTGATATTTGAGTGACCCCTGGGCTGACTGACTCTGAAGGGATGAAAAGGGAAACTAGCAAAATGAAAAGGGAGGGGAAAAGAAGGAAAAATAGTAAATTGGAAAGGGTCAATTTATGAAAGAGGGGAAATTGAAGCTAAAACCTACTCATATATGTAAGTATATTTCACAATTCAATCCACTACTGTTCCTTAAAATCATTAAAAGTTGGAATGAAAATACAAGTGAACAGAATATTGATATTTGAGATGTGTCAACAAACACATGTTTCTTACCCTTATCATACCAAACAACATTTCTATCTTGTTCTTTTCATTATTCATCATATTCACAAGAAATATTTTTCATCTGATTTATAACAAAAATATTGTATCCATAAAAACATGATGTCAACATCTTTCCTCAGACCAGAAATAACTCAACATCACCATCACCATCCCATCTATCAAGAATTGCTGCTTGTTGTCTCCTTCTCTCTAAATTGTCAGTAATTGTACCGAGCTCAAATGCGTCAAATCGCTAATAGAAGCCCCAACAGTGTTACCACGCCAATGCTCATCTGATACGTGTAAAACACGCTTGGCACTTCAATCAGCTCATCATTATTTAACTT
>JXSR01S035380.1:24822-43875 GCA_000969725.1 Ophiothrix spiculata
TCACTTCCGGTGCTGTTATTGGAAGATGATGACGTCATACGACGAGGACTTTCCCTCACGATCCTGTCCTAGCCGTGTGATAAATTGACCCTGACTCCGTCGTGACGGTTTAATGATGGTTCCTCCGCTCTCACCCAGATGGCTTCTTTCACACCCCGTTCAAACCAGCGTGTGTCTTTGTCAAGTATATTTATGTCCTGGATGTTAAAGGCATGTCCACTGGCATGAAGGTGAGAGTAGACGGCAGAATCGTTACCACTTGAACTGGCCTTACGATGTTGTGACATACGTTTTTCAAGTGGCTGGGTGGTTTCACTAAACATACTGATGTTGTATGAATTTGAGGATGACCATGTGGAGGACGAAAATGTATAGTTACATGTAGGAATATACCTTGATCAACACGTTTTAAGACAGAGAAAGTCATCGTAGCAAGGATCAACTTCCCGATGGTTTTGTACAGATTTCTGCAAAACAATTAGCCGTTATAGTTTTCTTATTCATCAGAATTTCAAGGACGCTCACTTTTTTCCATCTGGATTTGAACACAAGACTTTCCCGCTGCATTTGAGTGCCTTGACACTAGCAATAATCACATGGCATCTAGTCTCCTTCGTTACTTGTTTTTCAATGGTTATAAATTACCCATTTTCTTTTCTTTTTTCTTTCAGTTATGAAGCGGGATGAATGAGTTCTTCACAGAAGAAAGCAAACCAACTCCTCCCTTCAGTTTGTGATCAAGGAGACGTCGACATGGTAATAAAATAAGCATATAGGCCTATCAGTAACATGTCGTAGTGTGAAAAAGTTGTATCTGAAATTGGATAAGAATGAGTTTTCTTCTGCAATATGAGATGCAGTCCAAAACACACAGTTTAACTTATACATAAGAGCCAATATTGAACTGCTGTGTATTGGAACAACCGATCTCAATGGTTTGGAATTTTCTTAGCACTTGACCTATATGATGTTTGGTCCTGGTGTGTGACTTTTGACCTCAAAGTTTGGTTAAAAATGGATTATATAAATTTTTCCAATTGAGGCTGAATTGAAAATTTAATCCTATCTTACAACTTAATAGACCTAGGTATGTTATGTTTTACCTTATCAACATAATTATTACGGCTGCGCTGCCATATTACACCCACAAACCAATTTTTGATCAAGTTGAATCTCAACTTTTCAATTGAGGTTAATTCTTCATTTTCAGCCAATCTTATAACTTGACCTTATCTAACATTATACTTTGGCATATGACCTTTGATCTCATAAACAAATGAGGGTTACCATATTGCACCTGTGACTCAAGTTAAGGTTCAATCCATCAAAGTATGCAGAAATTATAGGCAAATGTATAGAAAGTGAAAGAAATTGGGGCTATCTTACACGTCCTCAAATCTATATTAATCTAGAGACGGGGAACGAAAAAAAGTAATACATGTAGCTGGATAGCCATTAGTCTTACAAACGTTCTTCTTTGTTGAACGTGCTTTTACTAAAGTCGAGATAAAGCTTTCTTATTCATGTTATTAGAAGTCAAAAAGACGCCATGAATCAAAACTAAACAGAGAGCCAGTCAAAAAGTAACAGATCATTGGTGAGACAAACATTCCCGTGTAGTTTGGTAGACGCAGAACGGAATATCTTGACCATATTTGGCCTATTTCTGAGTTCCGATTCTGCGGATTTACTCACTCAACAACGTAAATATGCCTATTAAAGGATGTTCAACATGTATTTTGAGATTCGGATCTGGGAAGTGCAGCTTAATCTTGACTTGCATTGAATGGGATCTGCGATCGTGTAGATACACCTTTAAATGTAGGATACGACTTTGACTCTGTTTATCGCGGAAATGAGGGAATTATTTGACAAATTTAACCAAGTTATCGTTTATCCAGCGTTCCGTCTCCGGGTAGCGAGACATTACAAAGTATAGCCAATACGATAGAGTTGGCTATGTGATCAGACTATAAATTCACTTGTTTAAACCAAAGCTTAACCTATATTTTCATTGTTGCGTTTCAGTTTAATCGGCGGCCACTTCGCGTGTACCTGTTTGAGACCCTACTCGTCCTGACCGTGGTGACATTCCTCTTCCAAGTCGGCTATATATTCTTACCCGTGTATAACGACGACTACCCACCAGAACCAGTCGGTGATTATGACAACCGTGCGGAGGACCTTGAAGGGGTCATACATGTTGCCGAAAGAGACGTAGAAAGTGAAGAACTGGAGGAAGAGATTGACGTGCCGAAATATCGTCTGCGAAAACAACAATTGGCAGCTGAAGCCGCAGCCAAAGCGGGAAAGGAATTTCCTCAAGGTGAGGCGAAACACGTTGACACTAATCCTGCACAAAATCAAGCTGCACAGCAGCAGCAAAACCAACCAGCTCAGCCGCAAAATGCCGAACAGCCCAAAGCTGCAGCTCAGCAACCCGCCGAGCAGCCCAAAGCTCCGGCACAGCAACCCGCCGAGAAACCCAACGCTCCTGCAGCTGTTCATAGGAGACACGAAGACGAGGAAGCTATGTACGACTGTCACATGAGTGTACTTGTTCTAGGGGGCATGAAGATCGTGGAACAGTGGAGCGAATTAACCACTCTTGTGAAATTTTTAAAGAGGCATACAATCAATGAAGGAGTCACATATCGTGGACCCGTTAATTGTCACGAACACAAATGTACCATAGACCTAACATTTAGCTCGAATTTTACTAGCCAAATGCCGGGGAAGAATGCCGTCATTTTGAATGTAGCGCCATATACTTTACTAACCCAAATGTCGAAATTACTGCGGCACAACAACTTTTCAGATAAACAGCTCTGGATATTATACGGTGTTGAAACGGCGCTGAGGATACACAAGTGGATCAAGCACATTGGGGATTTGAGGGTCCATGGCACGTGGTCGTATCTGTCGGATTCTGAAATCCATATGCCGTATGCTTATTATAAGCCAGGAGAACCGACTGACGTTGTTTACAGGTCAGATGCGTATTGGGTAAAAGATAAAACCAACGTTGTTGCGTGGATGGGGAGCAACTGTGTCAAAGAAGTATTTTGGCCTAGAATGGAATACATCGAAGAATTAGCCAAACACGTACACATTGACACTTACGGAAAATGCGGCAATTTAACATGTCTGCCTCGATTATCTGAAAAATGTAAAAATTTGATGTATACCTATAAATTTTATTTGGCATTTGAAAATGGTGAGTGCGATGAATACATCTCTGAAAAGATGTGGGACACTGCGTTGCAACATGGCGTGGTGCCCGTTGTTTACGGGGCACATAAAGCTGATTATGAAAGGCTGGCTCCACCAAATTCTTTTATTTATGCTGGGGATTTCAAATCGCCGAAAAAACTTGCAAATTATTTGAAAAAGCTGGATAAAAATCCAGATTTATATGCGAAGTATTTTGAATGGAGATACCATGGGTCAGTTGTTCAAGTGTATCCGGATTTGGATCCAAAGAAATTTTGCGATGTCGTGCCTTACGTGAACAAGGTACGAAGCGGAAAATTGGAAAAGAAACCAGTTTCTACATTCCCGTGGTTTAACTCGTGTAGGAACCCTATTATTAAAGTATTCAATCCGAAAGATATACCAACGCTTCGTCAATGGGAGCCGTGGTTTTCAGCTTGAGATGACGGGTAACAATGCACTGAGACGCTCAACTTGGAAGTTACAAAATTACGTAGTATTTATTGAAGTACTGGGTTACATCGACGGTTGAAAGCCACAAGACTCTGTATATTGCAAGGCAACAATTAAATAATCACAAAAACAAGACCGTTAAGGCCGGCCTTGGAAGGTCTGATGGCGTTTTCAAGATGAATGATCTATTACACATGTATATAAGATCATTCATCTGGAAAGACCCATTATAGGTAGAATCTTTTGCAAGTTCTCAGGATTGCTGAAATGCAGATACCGCCTGGTGGCTTTCAACCCTCGACATGCATGTATACCGTATAGGGGCTATGCATTCTTCAACACGAAACTTGTGTTATCATGGTTATAGTGGAGCTAACAACATGTAACGCAGGTGACGTTAAAGGCTGCGATCACAGGAATTCCGATCACAATATACGGTATCCGCTATACGCTATTCGTTTGCTATACGATATCATTAAATCCACGTGTTCAACTGAAGGTGTTTTTATCACGATCAAGTACAAAATTGCATCAAAATCAAACTCTCTATATGTCTTCAATACTTCATGTAGACCCACTACCAAAGAATTATTTGCCCTATGACTTTTCTAATTCTATATGATGGTTTCTAATACAGGGTGTCCCAATAAACATTGTGCATGGAAAAGGCGCTGATTTACTCAGAGGTTGGGCATATTAGCTACTCGAAAATTTTATCATTCTAAAGCCTACAGTTTTGTCCATCAGCGCTGAAAATATCAAGACAATCCATCGAGGCAAACCAGAGATATCGTTGATTTTGTCAGCTTGAATCATTTTCCTCCTGCACAATGGGAATCATGTGGTTAAGCTTGTAATCAGAGGGCATGAAAAGGGTCTATGCAAAATCGACGCTTGAAAAATTTACTGTAAATGATCTCTTATGCTGTTAGAGTCAAAGATAATTGAACACGATGTATCAACAGCCAATGGAGACAGATTAAAAGATGTGTAGGAGGTTAATAACCAGAAAAAAGAAAATAAACAAGTGAAAAACGAACAGTAACATGACTTTAAAGAACTCTACGAATAGAACTGAAATAACCAAAATCTAAAACAACATATTGACTACTAACACAAATATCACATGATTGATTTATGTTTTTATGGTTTAATATTAAGATACAGCATTATTTTTATGATTTCAGAATTTTAGAAGCAATGCGAGCAGCCAGATATATTCAAAGATATTTAATTAAAATACTTCTTAGAGTTTTTACTTTTTTTTAGCAATTGTCATTAATACTAACCTTGTGATGGACTCACTACTTTTGATATAATACATATAAGACAACTATCTGTTCAATTTTTTTGGTGCAATTATATAAAAAGAATAGAATTTTACTTGTTAGATAAGTTTTCAGAAAAGAAGAAAAACAAATATACGAAGCATTGAGTAATTTTGCTAATAAACCTAGCCTTTGTGTATATTTTCGAACAGAAAAAAATAATATGTATATATAATATAGAGAAAACAGAAAAAAATAGAAAAGGGAAAAATAAAAGAAACATGTCCAAAGTGGCGTCATTTGATTTAGTTTTAAAGGACGCGACACGGCAAAATTTGTTTTGGCTGCCATTTTGAAACAGTTTGTCCGATTTTCAATTTTTTTCTTTGTTCTAGTTGGCGAAACGTATGCGGTGACTTTGTCACTGTAAACTACTCAACCGTTAATGTTGTAGAGACCCTGTCAATGTTCTTTGTGAACATGCCTAACCATAGGATTCCCATCGTGCAGAAGGAAAATGACACAAGAAGACAAAACCTATGATATTTCTGGTTTGCATCGATGGATTTTCTTGAAATTTTCAACATTGATGAACAAAACTATGTGGTTTAGAATGATACATTTTGAGGTCGCTGATGTGTCTAACTTCTGAGAAAATCAGCGCCGTTTCCATGCACAATGTTTATTGGGACACCCTGTACAAGGAATGAGTGGTTCAACAAAAATATCCAAAAGGGGTACTGTAGAATGATACCGGTGTGAAAGTAATCGTGGTCCCCCTGAAATGGTAGTCCGCCTTCCATAGACCATAACGGAATAAAGCGTGAAGCTTATGGTGCGTGAGAGTTGCTAGCCTATACTTTACTGTTTACTGTAGAATCCGGACAATAAGAACGGGAGACTACTATTCCTGCTACACCGGTATTCGACATGACAATTTGTCTTTTCCCGATGTAGTAGGAATATTATTTCCCTGTACAGGGTGGATCAAAAAAATTACGACCCAAGTTCAAGGTCACTTTTCAGACAGTAATTGTACCTCAATCAACTAGGAATTATTGTTAATAGCTTAAAATCATCCCTGAAAGTTCTATGCAATTTGCATCATTAGGTCTTAAGATACAGTTCTTTATGTAAACCATCCTTCAAAGTGGCTTGTCCATGAAGGCTTTTCTTCATTTTTGTCTTCAATCTGTTCCCCTTGACCTGCACCGTATTTGGTTCCACGCGTGTTGTACTGCAGGTTAAATTACGCATGTTTATCTGATGAAAGTGATTGATCATCAATTTTGAATTGAATGATGTACCTGAACATAGCTTCAGTTAGTTGAGCTACAAAAATCTGCTGCTGCTGCCTCTGCTATACATGTACCCAATTTTTAAATTCGTGTTTTGCTTTTTCCTAAATATCACTATTCATTTCTCACGCGTATTTTCAAGTATTAGTGGTGTTACATAAATTATGTTTAAAAATTCATTTTCGAATTTTTTCTTGCATTTTATGGGGCCACTTCTGAACTCAACCGGCGCGCTTACGTGGACTGACCGTTCGAAACAGTTTTAACGGCAACCGATCAGAACCAGTTTCCGGTCGGTCAGCTGCTGGTTGCCGTTTTGAAGTTTTCCATGAGTAAGAATTAGGTAATCTAACTACTAAATTATTTATTTTTAGAAATAACATTTTATAATGTGTATAACTCGTGTTCACTTGCATGTATTACTGGTGCTATTGAACACAATTTAACATGTTCAATGTATGTCTAACTGTAATAAATTAACACATTTTTAATACCCAATTCTTGTGGAGATTGTTTATTTCATCCACATTAGTCTCCAAAATGTTGAGCATTCGTGCATGTACGCCACAATTTGAAATACTACCGTTACGTGGGTTGCGTGCTATCTTCGGACAAGCGGGCCTGGTTTCACTTTCAGACTATTGGACCTTATTTTTCGGACAAGCAAACCATATTTGTGTCTCGTCTGATTTTTACATAAATAGACGACCAGCATTCCAAACTTTCTCCAAAATGTCTGGGAATAAATAAAGACACACAAAAAATTCTCCAAAATTTGACCGGCAACGGTCCGCCGCGGCAATTCTTGATTGGCGAGCGCGAGTGGATTCGGGGGGAGTGCACGGTAAGCTCCACATATGTTTTCCCAGTTCTGAAAAAATGTTACTTGCGAACACGGTGCGTATTATTGATCATCATAATTATATATGGCTTGAGGTGCACTGTGAGGTGTGATATTTATATTTAAAACAGTGAAGGATAGAGGGCCTGCAAATAATTCTGAGAAAGCATGACACCGATGTGAGTAAACAAATACCACCAATCTTCGGATCTCTGCAAAGTGAAAATGATGACTCGGTGAAGTTATGATTCCCGCTGATAATTACATCGGGGATATAATATATAGTAACAGACAATCCACTGAGTTACTTGGATGAGTAATCATTAGGCCATAGCTATATTTTTATGTATACGTAATCGGCCAATGTTAAAATCGCTTAATCACCAACTCTCAGATCTGTAATTATAAAAAATGTACTGGTACTATATATTAAACATTACGGCACCATGGAACAGCAAGGCAGAAAAGTTGATACACATCAGCCCTAATTCAGTGAAGACTTCAAAGTGGGAGTTTCCCTCTGTGCTCGTGCTCGGATAATGCAAGAACCCTTGGATATTCTAAAGGGCAAGGGTCACGAGCCATTAAGAAGTGAAAATTACACAAATTAATAAGTGCGGAACTGTCGTGAGAGATTTCCGGGCGGTGTACATTATACCCTTCAGCATGTTCAGAACACACACCACAAATAGATCGCCTATTCATTCCTATGCAAAACTTGGCTATAAAGCGACTGGTTGCTTCAACTGTTGGATATATTTGAAGATTATGATCTAGACAAGCCCACAAAGTGAAAAAAATATATAGGGTAACCTTGATAATTTTTTGCTAGGTCGCCTCGAACATAGGAAATTATGCTCAAAATTTAATTTTCTCTTACTCGCAACAAAATTTCTCTAAACACTTAGGCCCATATTCCAGAAAGGTGTTTAGCTAAATTAAGGTTTTATTTCTCGTCAACAGCACGACTCATTGAACTGTTCTGCTTGAAAGCTGCAATGATGCGTATCATTCCTGGACAGTTGATGCTCAGTTAAACAATGGTTTAGCTAAACATCTTTCTGGAATACGGGCCTTAAAATCTGTTCTCAAATTTTACAAAAACAGCAAAGTTATAGTAATCTTTAACCAGCCTGACTACTAGAACATGATTCAAGAGAAATTTGATCAAAAAACCTAGTTCACACCATTTTTCAAGCTTTTACTTTAGAGAGGGCAACCAAACACATGCTCCTGCATTGCTCCTTACGGGCCAAATGTCTTTATTTAGTGATGTGTGTCCTTAAGAGGAATTGAATTTTAGCTGAATACCGTATAGCCATCATGCTTATATTTTGAAAAACATTTTTCTTTTTTATCTTGTTTCTATGGTAACTGAGCTAGGCTTCTGGGCCCATATTCATGAAACACCGCTAACTCTAGTTGGCTGCTATCCTATTGTCTACCTGTCAAATTTTGACAGGTATACAATAGGATAGCAGCCAACTAGAGTTAGCGGTGTTTCATGAATATGGGCCCTGATTGGCTAAAAACGAACACAAATGTAACTCAAAAATGAAGAGCTACTGGGTTCATTTTTGAAGGATGAGTACATGTACCTGTAGATTATGTTTTGTAGCTGGCAGATATTTTCACTAAGAAAACAGGATGAAGACAAAATGTTGTTCAACAAAACCATCTATGAAATTGTCTTTAATATCATTTTATTCAAATCATATGTTGAATACATGATTAAACTTTGATACAGGTATGTTTCATTACTGTAAATTGTGGACTATGTTAGAATATTTTGGAAGCAGAATTATGAAAAATTACAATTTTTTCACAACAGGTTTTATGACTAATCATGATCAGCCTACGTGTGCAAGTGGACAGCACTCAAATCGTAAGACAGTCAATTCACTTCTAGGACTCATGGTGTTAAAAGTTTAATAGCTATTTTGAAACACATGCTTACCATAAACTTACATTTTCATGATTTTGTAAAGAGAATATTATTGCACCATATCAAGATGATTTGAAGAGTATAAGCTACATTTGTTTCCAGATTTTTCATCCGCTACTATTCATATGACTTTCCGAATATTAAACATGCAGAATAGTCTACCATACAGATTTTGCCATAAAAAAACCCAGATAATTGTCAAATAGTGCATTAGAGCATGCAAATAATTATTTAAAATGGTGTCACAATAAGGGTGGATTCATACTGTCATACATTCAGTACCGAATGTATACTTGTGATGTCAAAATCATTCGACACCGAATGAAACTGGATGACCATACCGAGTTGAAACATTAAATAGCCCGCTTGTTATCCGGAGATATTATTGATTACATCTGGACACTAGCAAAATATATCTTTCTCCGGTTCATACTTTTTATTCGATGCCGAATATATTTTGACGTCACAAATATACATTCGGTACCAAGTGTATGAGAGTATGAATCCACCTTAAGGTTTGCTCACTAGGCTAGTCAACTACATCAATATGCAAATTAATGGCCGTCTCGTGAATCCCACCTCAAGATTGTACACATGTACGTGTATCTATAAGGGAAAATAAATCTTAAAATGCTGTTACCCATAGTCTTGTTTACCTAGACAAAATATAAGACAAAATTGCAGGTTATTTAAGAGGGGTAGTGGTGTTCTCCCATCCCATAATTTTTCATATACATGCGAATGCTCTTCAATTTTAAAGTACCGTAATATAAGTTTTGCTGTCCGTGAAATAATTAAAACAAATTAAGATATTGAACAAAAAGTATTATGATTAAGGAATTTTACATTAAACTCGAAATCATAATTTTTTTACCAATATTCAACTTAGATCAAATATAAAAACAAATTGTATAAAAGAAATTATTATCACAAGTAGAATTTGTTGAATATTTCATATCTCCTTAATCAAACTACTCTCTTATCTAAAAGTATAAAACACACAAAAACTCAATATAAATAAAACATAAATATATCTGTAAATATTTCATTCTTTTCCATATTATATAACACATACAAATATTAATGTCACAGGATTGGGTGAACCAAATCACATGACATAAAATATTCCTCAATATCCGCCGTCTGGTCCAAAAGTTCCCATGTGCATGCACGACCATATGATGTTATTTTTAAATTCTAAAAATCTTGGAAGTATGCAGCAAGCAGCTAGTAATAACGCACATAAACCATTATGACCATTTAGGGAAATTAATAAGTCTAATGTTTTCGAGCTATAACAACGTACCTAATCTTGCTTAATATTCAAATAAAGTTTACGTTCAATGTTTGTCCATGTGGTAGCAACAAAATTAGCCACAAATAGTACTAAAATTAGGAACGATTCATGAATTTTTATCCCTATTCTATTATTACTAGTCTCTTATATAACATTACTAGTCTCTTAGGTATCCAAAATCATCAGTTCACAATGTTGTAGAAAACAAGGGATGTGCTATGGATCTCGTAACAGTGATGCTTGCTGCAGGATACACACCACCAAATAGATCGCCTATTCATTCCTATACAAAACAGCTTCCAAATCATGACGGATATCTTGGCTATAAACTTTAGCAACTGGTTGTTTGAGCTTTTGAGATTATGACCTAGATGAGCTCACAAGGCAAGAAAATATAAATAGTAGCCATGTTAATTTTTTGCTAGGTTGCCATGAACATAGGCCATGCTCAAATTTCATTTTCTCAAAATCACTACAAAATTTCTCTAGACACTTAAAAATGTGCTCATAAATTTCACACAAACATCAAAATTAGGCTATTCTTTAACCAGTCTGGCTACATATGATTGAAAAGAAATTTTACTAAAATGCATAGTTCTTACCATTTTTCAAGCTTTTACCTTAGAGAGTGCAATACGACACATGCTCTTCCATTGCCCTTTACTCACAAAAAGCTATTATTTAGTGGTGTGTGTCCAGCATACTTCAAGGTTAATATAGAATAGATAAGAGTGGACCATGGAAACTGTTTTACAGGATTTTTGGACCAGTTAAGAGTTGTCCTTAAAATGTTAAAGTGTATTACATTCAAAGTACTTTTAATACAAGGGACCATTCACAAACACTTGGACCTGATGTAAAAAAAAAAATATCGAGGAATATTTTCAGGGGCCCCCCTGTTTGACCTTGAAAAATTTAAGGGCCCCCTTTTTTCAACAAAAATTAGTGGTCAAACCCATAGAAAATCATGTAAACTCAATTTTTACAGGAAAATTTGTGGTAATTTTTTTCACCCTCCCTCCCCCCCCCCCATACGAGGGGTAACACTTTAAAGGGACCCCTTTTTTGCATTATGCCCCCCCCCCTAACAAGTGTTTGTGAACGGTCCCCTATGTTAGGAATATTTTTTGTGTTACATAAAACAAATATTTGATGCTCATTATTCAAGCATTAGCTCAAAATACCTGCCCTAATTGATGAGAACCTCAAGCAATCAAAACTCTGTATTGGGCAAGCTCAAAATCTCCAGCCACCTTCTGAAGGCAGATATTTTGCACCACTGCTCTCATGAGCAATGAATTTATAATATAATCTTTCTATCACCAATTAGTGTTTTAAAACTTGGGAAATGTACTTCAAGTCTTTCAAATGTGTACATATTTCCTATATCAGCACTGTTTATCAATTGTATACAGAGACTTGCAGAAATAAAGCTTTTATTATGGCAGCAAATCATACTTTCAACATACTACTGGCTGTTTTCAGAAAATTGACAAGGGCAAGTAAAAAAAGTATCAATATGAATTCAAAATAAAATAAAATGATACAGATACTGCAGAATAACCTGATAATTCCCACTTCTTCAATTCCCTGAATTTATACAATAATCACCCAAATATAAAATCTCAATGTTGATGATCTGCAATTTGAGGATACAACATGATGCTACAGTACGACAACGTCGAATGACTTGGCCAATGTGTATAGTAAACAAATAAATTATTTACACTTCCAATCAATGTGCACACAGTGAATTCTTATCCTTTTGTCATCATACTTGAATTAGCTTTGACAAGGTAGCTCAAATCAAGAAGTTACCATAGACTGGAGTCGGTTCGATCATGTATCCCATTGTATCAACTATATCGTACTTAATCCGATTATTACTAACACTATTCAAACGCAAATTAAGTACGCTTTTGTATTGACGTCTCAGAGCACATATCTAATCAAGAGACTCGATTAGTCGAACCAATGTCCACTACTTGTATTCATGATTTAGTGTAGTCTGTTTACCAGGAAGCTGTTATCGACCTATTTGATTCATTTTGTTTATTATTGTGTAAGTTGCAAACATATACCGAATGGACTAGAGCTGTCCATTTCAATTACAAATAGCTGTACGCTATCGTACGCTCATCAGTTTGGTATGAAAATTCGTGTAAAAATACCCTCTTTTCATTTATTCTGATCACAAAGTGCCCTGGAGTGCACTTTTGTCATATCTTTGTTTTAAATCATGCTTCTTTGTGTTTTTACCGGATTAAATATAACATGGTTGTTTTCAAAGTTAACCGCCAACACGCTATAACACAGAAAATTCAAGTAGGCTGTATTGATGGAACAAAAGAAACACCTATTATCCTTGAATAGCTTTTCTCCAACCGACTCCAGTCCATGATAACTTCTTGCTCAAATTAAGTTACACTTGGATCATGACTGATTGTTGTTTGCTTTCGGATCACTTCCAAATCTTAACCTGCAGTTGAGTACCCAGAATTAGTAGTTTTGCTAGATGCTTATGTTTGGACCATTGGCAACTGCCCTGAATTGCAGGTTCTGGGTGGTTAGTCGCTGGTAGACTTGTGAAGCGGTCCTTTAGTAATTTGCAGCTAGTATAGAGGTACCACCAAAAATTTAAGGGAAAAAACATTCTATTCATAATTATTTCATACATTTGGTCAAAAACTGTTCATAGTGATCATGATTCCCATTATCATTTATAAAGCTTTCAAGAACGTATATCTACAACAATTACGCATAATCTATTATAACAACAAGTGTTTTAAAGGCCACAGGCCACTCGGAGGAAATAGAGCTGAAATTTTTGCTGTCGTAAGTAAGAGATACTAACAATTTGTAAGTGGGATAAATTTTTGCTCACATATACCTGCGCCAAATTGTAATATGTACCACAAGCCCACATAGGTTTTGCATTATAATCAATGCAATTAATCAGAGTTGGATGATCTAGACTTTCTCCCTCAGCTGCTATTTGAGTAAGCATGTTTGATATTAAGAATTTTCAGTTAATTAAAGACATATCTTGATTTATCAGGTTTTGTGTTCTTGAATGTCAACCATAAACAACGACCATTCCTTCCATGTTCTTGTCAGGCACTGTTGCAGAAATGTCGATCGTACAAACTGAACTATGCACATTTTGCATTTTCTAATAAAAACAGCATTGAAAAATTAACGATTTTGTTATGAAAAAACCATGGAATTGCTTGAATAGCTTAGTAACACTTACTTTTACTGATAATTATATGGACATCATTAACCTGATACTTTGATATTATTTTCAATATATCAACTATAGCTCTGCAAATCTTGAAGTGTGCAACAAGCAGCTGATTTACGCACATAAACCAATATGACCAAACGGGGAAGTAAATTAGTCCACATTTTTCGAATCATAACTTCGTAAAAAAATATCGCTGAAAATTCAAATGAACTTATCATCAATGTTTGTCCATATAAGCAGCAAAACTAGCCGAAAATAATACCTAAATAGTGAACGATTCATATGCAAAAAATAATAATACATAGTTATTTGTGACGCGTTACATCAAAAGGTACAAGTTCTCGGCCAAGCAAATTTTGAGATACAGGCAAAGAAAGCTCGTAAATTATAAAGAAAATAATAAGAAAATTGTCATCTTTATTCACCATATCTTCAAAATTTAAACTTCAATTTTCACAAGCAAGGTATCATTTTAAAGCTTAATTTATTCTCTTTAAAGTAACACAGAAATCTCAATTTTGTCAAAGGTAGACAACTTGTACCTTTTGATGTAAGGCGTCACATTTGGTCTTAATCAATCCTAATCAATCATTACTAGTCTCTTACACAATACAAAACCACCAGTCCACAATTTTGTAGAACAAAGGGCATATGCTATGGATCTCTTAGCAGAGTCTGATTGCTTGTTGCATACTTCAAGGTTTATAGGGCATAGTACGATATATCGATAATCCTTGAAATCCCAAATCGGTGATATCAATACATTGAAATAAATTTCCAATTATCAAACATGCTTGCTCAGGAGGAAGTTTTGATTATCTAACACTTTGGGAACAGTATTCTGCAATGCATCCCCTCAAACCATGATGTATTTCGTTATGTGAGTGCAAGAAAGTCGTATCTGCAATAGCTGCCATTTGTCATAAATTTGGATTGCACACTGTATAATCTCCAGTCTTGGGTCAGTGGTTCTTGAAATGGTTCTTCAGGTGACGCTAAGAACCATTTCAAGAACCACTGACATAAGACAGTGGAATTTTGAGGGATTTTTCACATTCTTGTGACAAGTTGTAAAGTAAATATGTGATGACTCACATCGAAAAGGGGGACTTTGCGACAGAAAACTTTTCAAGATACAGGTGAAAATAGGCAGCAAAAAATAAAGAAAATAATAAGAATTTTCAGCAGATTTTCTGTTGTAAAATTTGATCGCCTTGATCAATTTCAACAAGCAAGGTGTCATTTTAAAGCTTAGAAAATGCTGCAATGTATGAAATGAAAAAATCAAAATTGATATCATTTTCAAAGTCCCCCCTTTCGGTGTGAGCCATCACATATAACTCAGGGCAGCCATTGCAGATACAACTTTCTTGCACTCAGATGACAATTTGTATCCTACGACAGCAAATTCCAATACTAAGCTACATACTAAAAACTAACTACTTTACATCACCACTCACTTGAGGAATAAGAAAAAACATGTTTAAACAGTGCTTACTGTCACACACATATACATTTTATAATTATTGCATAGACAAAGAGAGTTACCATCATGCACAGAATGACTTCTCAAATGGACATAAGGGTTATGGAAAGCTTTTTAGGAGAGTCTAGCTTAAGCTGTCTGAATTTATAACAATAAAATGTTAAGTTCTGCAGGACAGATTTGACGACAAGACCTTCCTTATCCCAAGGGTCATATTTTAAGAAAAATGGCACCGATGTTCAAGCATTTTTGCCCAAATATAGTATAGTGTTACAGATCAAGAAACTGTACTAGTGAAACAAAATAACTCAAACACACTTATCATGTTATAAACGTTCCCTGCATAAAATTTTCGCTGATGGCAAGCTGCTTGTTGATCCATGGACATTACCGAGGGTCTTTAACAAAGAGGATGTTGATTTTTGAGAAAATCACACACACAAAAAAAACATTTTTTGGCCATTTGGGTTTTCAAACAAGCTGAAAGTAACATTTTTAATGACTCCTGAATGGGATTTTTAATTTAAAACACACATTCAGATGTTGAGGTTTTTTTTTTTTTCTTTTTTCTTTTTTAGGGTTTTGGCCAATTTTCTGATTTTCATGCCAAATAAGGTCAAACATTCAATTTTTGGTCATTTTGTGACCTTATTTGGCATGAAATTAAAACAATTTTGTTTAATTTGTTATTTTTAGCTTGTTTGGAAGCCCTAGAGTCTCAAAAATGTGATTTTCGGTCAACAATCAACATCCCCATCATGTTACGTGTGAAAATTCCTTACTGGAAATGTACACTTTTTTTTAACTTTAAACACTTTAAAAAGTTATGGTACAAAATAAACTTGCAAAAATGTAAAATTGAGTAACGTATTGTCTCCACATAACCAGATTTGGTGCCAACTTTTGTAAAAAAAAAATAACTATGTGGGAGTACTTTTGTTTAAACATGACATGGCGTTTGGGGAATATCTGTAACAAGCAAGCCATGTGACTGTACATCCCTGGCCCTGGTTAACTCTCAATTTTAGGTGGTTACAAATTCTAAATAGTGATTTCAGTAATGCAGTTCATTTAAGATCTAAAATACTTTTCGAAAACCGTTAGAATTGGCAGAGACTTATGAAATTGCACAAAGATGGGTTTATATTTGATCTACTTTATTATAGGTAAGTGATAAACCCATTATCATTTATAAAGCTTTCAAGAACGTATATCTACAACAATTACACATAATCTATTATAACAATAAGTGTTTTAAAGGCCACAGGCCACTAGGAGGAAATAGAGCTGAAATTTTTGCTGTCGTAAACTCTTCTTATATGTTGATTAAAAATGTATTCATTCAATTATTAATTGTAAGTATATATATATACCATATATCTAGAGTAATATGCAGTCTCTTCCTTCACAAATAAATACATCAGTATACAAATATTAACAGGATCATGAGGATCTACTATTGGCCCCAAGGTGAAATGCAGGGCGTGGAGTACTATTTTGTGCCTCAGATCCAGGATCAAAGGAAAGTAGTGTCCCATACTCCACATTTCAGCAGGCTTGATATTTCATTAAGATCCTAAAATTATTATCTATTTGTTTTATATCATACTGTTTTTGTCCATTGGTAAATTGTTGAATTTGAAGTGAGGAGTTACATTTTATACCAGACAAATCTTGACAAGGTGAAAAAATCATGGCATTATATGCCTCATTACAAGCACATAGTCATCAGTATTTATAATTTAAAAAGATAACCATATATACATGCTGCATATATACATATATGTGATACTTGTAAACAATGCATTTGTGCAAGTAAGGCTTGGCATTCAAAGACATTCACTTGCCTGAGTGACATTCGCTCACTCTACCAAGAAAACTTCCCTCCAACAGGAAGCAACATTTGCTTAACAAATTTCACAACATTTGCTTCACTTCAGATTAAATTGGAGCGACGATCGCTCTGAATATTCTTGGGTTTGTTTATTCAATAATCATACCACTACGACATGCGTGAGTGACATTCGCTTTCATTAATTGAAACGATGTTCGCTCAATAACTTAGAGCGATATTCGCTCTCCGTTTTAGCGAATAAGTCAGAGCGAATGTCACTCGGCCATGCGAATGTCTTTGAAAGCCAAGCCTAATCAATCTAATTTCAATAAAATCCTTGATTCAAGTAATCTATGTGCAAAAACACATAATCTCTTTACCATTAGGATCATTAGGGCATTTCACTACCCTTTGGGAAAATTGCAAAATTAAATCTATTTTACCATCTTGTGGAAGCTAGGCATAAGAGTATAGTTGCTCCATATCGACTGCATATCTGTCAACAAACTGGGTTTTAATTTTAATGTACAGTCCCTTCAAGGTTTGTGACCCAATCTCATTTCAACTCCTGTTTTTCCTCATCAAATTATTGGTTTTAATGCCAAGAAAAAGGTTCTTGTATATTATGTTTAGTTTGTGGCAAGATAAAGGGTCGATTTCACTAACGTTAAAATGAGCCGTGAATACATCTTTTTTGGAAAAGTGTTAGCACTATTACAGTAGCTCATCAATTGTTAGAATGATAATTTAATCTGTGTGTGATTACAAGTGGATTTAAATACCATTTTTTTCCTTTACTTTTAGGAATCTAGAAACAAATGATCAGTTTTCTTAAGTTTTAAATAATCAAACATTTGAGAAAACAGACCCTAGACATTTATTTCAGATTCCAGAATCAGAAATTTCTAGATTCTTAAAACTAGAATAGTTAGTTAAGCATTCTACCAAATCTTCGGTAAGAATATAGTTTTAAGTCCTATACCTAAAGTAAAATCACACTTTTTGGTAAAAAACTGACCATGACCACCGTTATATTGTGATCAGCTTATACAAAGAAATATATTTATATGGTTTATGGTCAATTGATGAGTTACAGAATAGAACCTGTCCAAATATGATCAGTCTCTCCTGGCACGGAAATCTGATATTTGTATTTATATCTATTTGCCGATATATTTTTTACTGGAACTGTTGGGAGCGGCAGGTTTCAAAGGTTACGAAGAAAGTTACCTAAATTTCATATTGAAAATCTGAGACGATTATGATTGAAACTTGAAATATTACAGCATGGTAAATTTTTCTCGGATTTCCGCGATAAGCTTAATGGGCAAACATCTTGATCATCATTTACATCGCGATGGCACTTTTTATCTGACGATGGCACACTTATCAACTGAGATGTTTGGGGTTCTTAAATAAACATTTGACATGAAAATATTACATACTCAAAAAAAATGAAACAGAAAGAGTGGAATCATCAGGTAAATTTGGTGTTGAATTCAAGGAAATTTGCCCCATTTATTCGCTGTATTTCTAATTACGTGTAACTTCCAGTAGACAATGCAGCCTGGAATCGTTTCAATTTATATATTTTTGTAATCTCTGCACCAACCATCAGGTTAAACGATTCAAACGATGAAAATTAGAGCATCAAAAGACGTGCATTTAATGATCTCGATTTTCCGTGATAAATACAAATATCGGATTTCCATGCCGGGAGAGACTGATGATAGGTTGACAAGTCTTTTGGACCTCGAAAATAATACAAGAAGTGACAAAAATGTTATAGTTGATCTTTAAATAGAAATATAAGGTGGCATGTCATTAGGTTGGTATGCTAAAAAGGTGGTATTGTTACATTTTTTCATGGGTTCTCCAACTTAATTTGATGTAAATTCACTACTCCTTGGCCTATTGACTTGTTTAATATCTTATTTGAAAGCTTACACTTTCTGCTATTTGTGGCAGTAATTTGGTCTTCATGGGTTACATAATTTAGGAGAGACAATGGTTTGAACTTGGCAGAATAAGGGTGGTGGTGCCTACGGATGCGGTAGATAGCCAAATTGAGACAATATCACCATTTCGGAATGTTTGACACTGCTGGAACATTCACAAATGGATTCTGTGACCTCAAATACATACAGATAGTCACTAACATGGCTAAAATT
>JXSR01S035380.1:58662-69351 GCA_000969725.1 Ophiothrix spiculata
TATTGTTTGATATAGAACATTCAATTTTTGAATCGTCTTTGACAAAAATACAGAAAACATGCCAGTGAATCTTCACGTAGCAGTTAGTGCATACTTTCCATAATAATGGTAAGAACTCCATTTTAAAAATTCTTAGGCATCTGATTTTACTCACTTATCAAATGCCTGAATTTAAAGGGGCAGTGGACAAAATTCGAAATTTTATTTGTGGATGATTTACACTTCATACATTAGCAAATAACAGTCATTTACTGGACATTGTGAAAATTTTGATCAAAATCTTCAGAAAAGTCAAAAATATGAATTCTATTTTGTCTTTTTTATCTTGGGTATGAGGCTGTTCTCTAAAAGTATTTATTGACGCTATATATTAAAGAAAGAGCTAAAGATTTGATTGTAAATCTTTCCTTTCACATCATAAGACTGCAGATAAATCAAAAGAAATTTGGATTTTGCATTATATCTCCAGAAAAGGCTATTTGTAAAATTCAACTATAGAGGGCAGTATTTATCGTTGTCGACAATGATAATTTAAAATGCTGGATTATCTAAAATATTTTGAGATATACGGTTCAAATTTGATAATGAAATGTTGTCATAATTACCGCCAATACTTCAAATGATGCAAAAATCTCAAAAATGCTTGAGGAAAAGGTTGGGGATGATGCTGAACTTGTCCTATGCCCCTTTAATAGTAGTATGGCACAATTCAACCTCTTCCTAGTGCGTTCCTATCCACAACCATTAAAGCCTATAAAATACCCACCACCAGCACTAATATAGCATTTGAAATCTAATAAATGGGATGTTTTACCCAACATAATTATGGGCGACCTCCTTTAATAAAAGGATGATGCCTATATGCACTAATCAAGGCATGGAATGAGGAATGGTCAGGTGTGTTTCTGGCTGAACAGGTTAGTTCCAAATATAGATGGTAGGAGGAGATGAACAAATTTATTTGAAACATGTGAGGGTTCCATTGTGCTTATTGACCTTCAATGGGTAGCACCTAGTAACTACTAAAACAATGGACAGCTAAAAAAAGGGATAGAATTTTGGCAAGAGTTGACACTTGTGAAAAGACTATTAAAATGAATCAATGACAATTCATTTAGATACTTGTAAACTGCAAAAAGTGAATAATAAAATAGACTCTGGCAAACTAAACCCAAAAGAATGCAATCAATTTTATTGATGAAAAAGCAACCGATTTCACCCCAGCAATTATAGCAAAAGTGTGACAAAGCCAGATAACTCCTGTCCACCTGAAGGTCGTTTGACTTCGGTAGCTGCAGCAGACAATCACGAATTTGAGCTGATTCTGATGTAGTACGACACACTTGCATATTGCCATTTATAGTAAAGTTGAATTTAATCCAGCTCAAATTGATGTGTCATTGCAACCAACACGACAAGGTGATATACCGTGCGTTGGCTGCAAAGTGTAACATGGTACAGATTGTACACTTGGAATATATGACGTCACGCTAGTAAGCATGTTCGATATTAAGAATTTCCCATATTGATATATCAGGCGTCAATTATCGATACATCTCGATATGGCAGGTTCCCTAATGACTCGTCAACCCAAAGATATTACGATGCTATGTGAGTGACACCAACATGAGTGAGCTGAGTAAGTAAAACTTACTTTTTCCAATAGTTAGCTGGGGTTGTAGATATCAAACACAAAAATAATATCGTCAGATACAATATATTGTACGATATTTTCAGCATAATACACCTGTATAAACTGTACACATTGCCTAGGATAGTGCTTTTGAAGGCAAGAGGCAGTGAGGGTAGCTATACTTTGCAGTTTTATTTATGGCATCTGGGGGACGTCCTACGCCTGATCCAACAGTAATTTAGGGCGTCCCCCAGATCGACATATCATCAAGTACGATATATTGATATCCTTTGATATTCAATGTTGGTGATATCTATATTTTGAAAATAACAATATATTGAATTACCGAACATGCTTACACGCTGGTCGTGCAACAGCCACGACATGACCCTCTGAAACCAGCTTAACCCATGTACCGAGGCAAGAAACAGTGATAAACACCATATATTAATATGCCAATCAAAGCCACATGCATATTTTCAAACAGCACCAGGAAAACCAAAGCATTATTTTTCTCACGATATACATTTCAAAATCGAAAATAAATTTTAAAATTGATTAACCAATCCATGTTATGTAGTTAGTAATTAGTGAGTGATAATGTTTTGCTGGAAAGGGGTTATTATATAGGTGCAGAAGAGATGCTTTTTGATTTGATTTACTTGAAAGGTCTAGAATTCTACATGAGCATTTTTACCTATATACTGGTTTTTCAGTGGTTTCTGTGGCATTTGGTGTCGCATGAAGGGCCCATCTAAATAACAGCAGGAGAGATTACAGCACAAAAATTCATATTCACATACAGGAAAGAATATAACACATTTAAAAGAGGGGTACTTTTTACAAGGCAATGGGATTTGCAGGGTATAGATAAATGTACCAATTCAGTGTTGCCAATGTCATGTTTAACTGCCTGATTGGGCTACGTAAATCTTGCTTGATGAGATTTTTAAGAGCTAATTTTTTTTTTTTTGCCAAAATCCGCTCTTGGCAGGTTTTTTTACGATTTATCAGATTCCCGTGTATTCAGGGGGATTCTGAACCTTCTCTACTTCAAACAGCAGTTTAACCACCAATCAATAAGATTAAGACTTCCCGAGAAGGCTTCATTATTGATTATCCCAAACTCCTATAAAAAGATAATAGCTACTGCTTTCAAACAGATTTTCAGTGGTATTTCTACTTCAAAGCACCCAAAATTTGACGATTAGGCATCTGATATTTTGGCCAGACATAAGGGCTACCTTAAAGGCAGATACAGCAAGTAAATATTGTCATTTGTTGCAGTTTGAAACTTTAATGTTTTGGTAACACTGTTTGTAATTTATCCAATTTGATGTAACATTCAATATGGTAGATCAAACTAAAGTGTGCTTACAATCAACATATCGGAGGCCACACACAGCTCTACATGCAGAACCAGCTCAAAATTATGTTGATACTAATTTTGCATCATATCATAAAATACCATGCAAACATTCTGCACTGTTTTGAGAAATAGAAACCACAGAATCAGGCGTAATGCAAGGGTTCAAACTAGGACCTACAGATTTCAAAGTTGTCCAAAATTGTCATTTTTTGCCCGTCTCAAATGGAAGTTTTGAAACTATATTGATATTTATAAACTGATGACCATGACAAGGGTGATGCAGGACTTGTCACATTACATAAAAATACTGATGGCATTTTTATTTTGGGTTTTTACAGGCAAAATTGGGCTTGTGACCAAATATGTTTTGGAACGTCCTTATGTAATGAAATACATTGTATGGAAGATGTACACACAAATAAGTATTATCACTTAAGACACAGTCACACTATGACATTTTGATTGATTGATTGATTGATTGATTGATTGATTGATTGATTGATTGATTGATTGATTGATTGATTGATTGATTGATTGACAAATAAAGTCTAGAGATTCTAGAAAATAATTTGCATCATGTACTTGTA
This sequence comes from Ophiothrix spiculata, assembly GCA_000969725.1. Taxonomy (NCBI): domain Eukaryota; kingdom Metazoa; phylum Echinodermata; class Ophiuroidea; order Amphilepidida; family Ophiotrichidae; genus Ophiothrix; species Ophiothrix spiculata. Next base: position 62,252 of record JXSR01S035380.1, read on the forward strand.
AGTTAAGAGGTCCCTTTTTGTTTCTTTCTTTCTTTAAAGGTAAACAAACTAAATAACCCATAGGGACAATGATACACATTCTACAATCATCTCCCGCTATGATGATTATCATGTGATTGTGATGAAAACCCTACAAAGTCCATGGATTAGTTTGATAATATGGGTTAATATGTCAAATCTAGTTTAATTATACATAGCAAAATCCTTGTAGCTTGCAGGTTGTACCAGAATTATCAGTTACTGTACAGTTGCAAAGCACCTAGACAGGTCTAACAGGTCCCTCAAACAAAATAATTGTTGCTGTGTATGATTAATTGCATGTATTAATGAAGTTGACGCATGGTCAGTGGTGCAAGTAAGTTTGATCAAATTGTCTGAAAGCTGGAAAATGTTCCCCAAATGTATTTTCCCAAAGTACTTGATAAAAAAAAGCAAATTGTCCAAGGATTTTTGATCTGAATCTAAAACCAGAATTTAAGAAATTTTCTGAAATCTTTCATCCATGCATAGTGTGACTGGATCTGATGACAAAATTAACCCAGCCAGATTTTTATACAATCCACTACACTGTTCCACAATGAATAGCTACTACACAGTAACATCCACAATATTGCTTCTCTAAAGTATCTTTACTGGTACTCTAAAGTATCCAGATGGTTCTTCTATTCAGTGCCAATGTTGTAACTACAAAGGTTACCTAAAGGAAAAGTATGTCTACTTCTGCAGGGGTAGAAATTCGTGTTCGTGTGCGTGAATCAAACTTGATTCACGCAGGTTGGATGTTGCGCGAATCATGATTCACGCAAAGTGCGCATAAGTTGATTCTCGCAAATTATTTTAGGTGAATCAAATTTGATAATGTAGATAATGCACATAAACAAAGGAAACCTAAAGCAAATTGTAGGCCTAGTCAGGCTAGTGTCATTATCAGAAGTATGTTTGACCATGTTGTTTTCATGATTTTTGAAACAAAATAACAATAGAAAAACCATGTACAATGAGCCATATTTAAGGCTGAGCTTATTAATTTTATCAAGTGATACTTCATTCAAGTTTATTGGTGAAAAGTATTAACTGCTGTGTGTAGTTCGTTTTGGTATGAATTTTCAATGCATCATGGTTGCATAATTTTGCACTCTCTCAGCCACTGCTTTGTTAAGAAGTTTAATTTAAAGATTAGACTCTAGTCACAATCCAGAAGCACTATTATATATGCTAAATACCATTTTCTATTGTTATATGCAATAAAACATTGATTGATGATTACATTTGTTACGTTTTTTAGAGTAGAATCTTCAGAAACTTTCATCTGTCGCCGGATATCACGCTAGCTATATCCATGCTATATCGTGGGTTCATGAATATTAATTAATATGACATCATCATTATGGTACTAAATCATGAATTGGAGTGTTTCTATTGCTCAGATATGATCACGTGGTACATTGACACTACTTTATATTTATGAATGCTGATAGTTCATGGCAATATAAATGAAGACCAAAAATAATTCATGAATTCGCGGTACGGAGCATTTTTAAACTTACATTTGCGCGAATCAGATGATGATTCGCGCTGCCATGAATTTGCGAGAATCTTTACGCGAATCGATTCGCGGATTCGCGTCGAATTTCTACCCCTGTTCTGTATAATAGCTATGCAAAAAGGTACAACATAATAGTTTGTAATAATCTGTCTGTGTATATACCATTCTATTTAAAGTACCATTCAAACATTTCCTACATAATCGTATCAATTGTTGCACGCTACATGGCCATATATGCATAACAACAATGCACAGAACAATTGATGTCAAGTTCTGATGCTTCTTTCAAGATGGATGATCTAAACAGATCAGTCATGTGGAAAGAACCATTGGGTCTTAATAGTTCTTTAACCTTAACCCTACTGGACAATACAATCAAATTCCTAAGTATAAAACCTTGTATCCTCAACTGCATGCAAGTCAAGTTCATGCATGACTCACACACAAACCTTGTAGGTTTTACTGTATGGGCTAGGACTGAATAGCTTGCCTGTTTTCTGTGTTGTGTAGTATTCTATGAACTTTGGTGTGCCAGGGTTAGGGTTAAAGATGAATATTCTTATTAGATCATTCATCTGTGAAGTACCATCAGATCTTTTAAAATTTTCTTCTTGAGAGTTTTGTCATGCAGGTACGACCTTGCGGCACTCAACCCTCAACATACTGCAGTCTTGTTTTGGTTATAGATATATTTGATCAAACAAATCAAGTTCATAATACATATTACATTCTTTGCATAAAAAGATGCATCGCACATTCCAGATCTGCTGCACACTAACATTGCACAGTATCATTAGGGGCGCACTATTAGATTTCCAGGGGGGAGCAGGAAGTTGGGTTCGGCGTTGAATTTTGTTCCTTATTTTTCTGCCTATTCCATGTTCAGGGGGGATTTTTTTTTCTTCTGCCTGTGGAGGGGGATTTTTTTTTCCCACAAACTTCCTGCTCCCCATGGAAATCTAATGGTGCACCCCTTACTTAGAAGTACAGTTTTGCAACAAAAAGAATTTGTGTAACATACAGGAAGACATGCAACAATTACCATATGACATTTTGCTATCAAACACAATTTGATCACATGTCTTCAAGTAACAAACAAATGCCACAAAATGTCACATTTTGGGAACCCGATGTCAAAAAACTCCCTATATGGCATATCTGTAAAGTACATGAATGCCAAAAGGTTTTGCAAATACACAATGATAACAAAAATGTACTGCGCAAATTATGTTAATTGGTCGTATGATTTAGTGTTTGTGCAAAACGCTTCAGTCTTTTTTACAATATGCAGTGATCTTTGTAGGAATTTGATGATTTCAACAATACAAATATATGCCAACTTCAAGATTTCTGGTTGGAACTATATGGACCTGGAGGCTAAAAATTGCTATTTTAATGATAGGAGCAGCATAAAAGTAAAGTAGCATATCAGTTACTAAAAGTCAGGCCATAGTTTAATCCAGAGATTCTCAATGAAATAAAGGTGTAGGTTCCTATCATGTGTATAATCAACTTTTAACTGATAAACCTTGACCTCTGAATGCAAGTTTTGATATTTCATTGTCAGTTTGCTTCTTGTTTACTCTTCAAGATAAAACAAAGTATGCTGTTATGTAAATACATAAGAAATGGAAAATAGGTATACCAATTAACTACACGTATAGCTGTATCTCAAAAAGTATTTGGAACTTGGAGGTGAAATTTTGGATTTACAATCAGAAAAACATGGGCTTTCATTTAACATCAAAAAATGCAATACTTCCGGTTGGGCCCTGGGGATGAGAATGTGATCTGAACCTACACCTTTAATAAAGTTTAGAATGTGATTTTCACATGCCAAATGCCTAATCTATAATTGATATTATATCATGATTGCAGTGATTTGAGCCGTGCAATATTTTTTTTCCATTACACGGCATGATAAAAACATGTGTGATATCATGATATAAAACAAATATTGAATGCCTTTGCTCGTGCAATAGTACAAATATATCAATCCGTCAAATTTGGACTGATCCATTTCAAGTCAAAATTTGACCTCATTATATATTTTGTACTATTGCACTCTCAGGCATTCAATATTTGTATACTGTTTAAAAAGTTAAAACCATGAATGCAAGCATTATAAGCTTATGCATGTAAGTTTGATGCACGCTTAATTTAGTGAATAAAAGTGTCATTCGTATGTAGGGTAAATGATGCAGCTCTATAAAGTGTTACTATTCACAACTAATCCAAGAATTTTAAAGAATGTTAAGGTTATCTGAGAATTTTACAGCGAAATATACCGGTTATCTGGGAACATCTCGGAAAATCTCTACTATTCACATCTTGAGAAGGGGTTGTTAAAACCATTTGGGTCATATGACCTATTTAAACCAGTATTAGTGATGTACACAATAAACATTATTATGAACTTCAGTGGACCAAACTAAGAGAATATCAAATTGTTTTCATCAGTGACCAAATGGAAAATGTGTAGTTTAGGAGGGTTCCAATATAATATGACTAGCGAGCGGACCCCTCAGTTTCTATGGTGCCTTCTCTTTTCTATGGTGCTAACGAGGACTGACTTTTCCCATAATGCTTAGATCGCATATAGAAAGAACAGTGGCCGGCCGAGCTCCCGGCCAAGCTCTGGCCGAACTGGCGCACTATAGAAGACAAAGCCCACACAGGTTGTAAGAGTTCACAGCAAATATACACCTTGAAATTAGCACCTGTGAGGGTTTTGCTTTCTGTGGCGTGGCAGCTTGGCCAGAGCTTGGTTGATTGCTCTTTCCCTATGTGACTTTACATAAGAAAAGCCTCACAATTTAGTGCCAATTTAGTGATAATCAAAGTAAACTAAATTTGGGGAACTTGGATATGGTTTTATGAGATTTTGCAAGCCTGCAGGTGCTATTGTTGTCTTGCATGTTTTCATCTCTTATTTCATATTCCTTGGTCCAAGGCCTAATCATTACCTTATCATAGAATAACCATGATCCGTAATGATATTGATAGCCCTTTTCTCCACAGTCTATGCTTTAACCAAATACCTTGCTGTCAATACTTACAGTCCAGAAGACTTCTTCACCATCATGCCAGACCAAAAACTATTTCACCAAAATGACATTGTACATTGTGTGTGGATGTATGGGTAGACTTTGTTAGGTACGGACAAGAGAAGCTATTGTGTTTATCCCATCATGCATTGCTTCATATGGGTTTGTTTGTATAGGAAGTTATGTGAGTGGTTAGTGATGAAATACATGATCTTTAATCATAGTTATTTGTTGTAATCTTGCATTTAGACTTGTTTCATCATTAACTACTCACATGACTTACAAATAGCCCTATGGAAAGCAATGCATGCTGGGATACACACCATATCTTCTCTTAGTACAGACATAGGCATGGACACTATGGACAGAGTCATGCCAAACCCAATTCAGTAAAGGCCACAACTCATAGGGTTTCATACACCATATGGGATAAAACACTGGACTAAAATGGTTCACCATATGACCTTGTATCTTATTAGTTACACATGCACCACGTAGAGTCTTTAAAATGTAATAAAAGTGCAATAATAAAATTATGAGAGGTGCCTGACCAAAACAAAAAGTTAAGAGGTCAAATTACTTACGAAAGGTTAAAGGTCAAACTACTTACTTTGTTATATCATATCCTTGACATACAGATATCGCACATAGAAAATGATCCTGCCTGCTAGGCTCTTCCCCAAGGTATTTAACAACTATATTGGCTCCCATACTGAAACCTACACTCAGTAGAGTAGAGTCGGGAAATCGGGCTCGCACATCTGTCACTACAGCGTCATATTCTTCAGTGTCACCTGTTGGTTGAAAGAGGTGAGTGAGAGATATTATATCAAGAAGCAAAGCTTAAATAGGAATTCAACAACTTACGTGATAACAACTAAATTGGTCCCAATATTGAAATTGACACTCTAGTGTTGCCTATTGGTTCAAAGAGTGTGTGAGAGAACACTATGATGAAAAATTTGATGATATATGTGATGGCTCACACCGAAAGGGGGGACTTTGCAGATGATATCAATTTTGACTTTATCATCTTATCTGTTAGAACATTTTCTAAGCTTTAAAATGACACCTTACTTGTTGAAATTGATCAAGGCAATCAAATTTTACAACAGAAAATCTGCTGGAAATTCCTATTATTTTCTTCTTCTTTTTTTTTTTGCTACCTATTTTCATCAGTTTCTCGAAATGTGTTCTGTCGCAAAGTCCTCTTTTTCGGGGTGAGTAATCACATATATAAGTTTTTCAAGTGCCTTGCTCTAAAGTTTGCGTGTCAGATGAACAAACCTTATAAAGGCAATAGCTATAATCAGTATTTAGCGAAAAGATTCAATATTATCATTTGTTTATAAATTAGCAATATAAAAGGCTTCATTAACAATATCCACAAAATGAAAATCAACTTCTATACACAATTTATTGAGGTACATTAACATTCAGTCACAAATCTGGATTTGCCCTCCCATGTAGAGCACCATTGTGACTTTTTCCACACATTCGGTAACAGATCAAGGTTCTGGCAATATAAGTATCTGAAGCAATAAATTTTATGTAATTGGGTTTTTTTTAAGTATAATCTTGATTTGCGGCAATGTTGCACGATGTCTAATACCATATGTGACCGTCCATCCCAAACCAGCCGTAAATGCAGCCTCTTGTCATTTTCACTTTTATTTGCAAAGACCATGCTATAGGAATTAAAATAACACCTTAAGGAACTTCACTCGATTTCCAGAAGTCAAGATAATGGTCCATCAGAGGTTATCAGAGAGTAAAATGTATAACTGAGATAAACGCGTTCAAAGATCAGTAAGCCCTATATATTTTCTGTTGATTGTCCTCAAAATATACCGATACATTTCATATTTCTGATCATTTTCTTGAAATGAAACTTTGCTGGTGTTTTGAAGCAAGCACAAGGATTGTAAATCTGTAAAAAATAATCTTCTCCAGCAAATTACGACTTTGACACGTATTTTCACCTGTAGTGCAAAATTAAGTTTGCTGCATTTACAGCTTGTTTGAAATGGACAGTCACATATGTGGCTGCCCAGCCCGTATAAGCAGTAAATGCCAGAAACTTCCATTTTTGCGCTACAGGAGAAAATACATGTCAAGGTGGTAATTTGCTGAAATTGTTTTATGACAGATTCACAATCCTTGTGCTTACTACAAAATACCAGAAAAGTTTCATTTCAAGAAATTGAGGAAATGAGAAATAAATCTGCATATTTTGAAGACAATCAACAGAAAATATAGGTCTTACTGATCTTTGAACGCGTTTATCTCAGTTAAACGTTTTACTCCCTGACAATCTTTGACGGACCATAAGTTTACTTCTGAAAATCGTGTGAAGTTCATTAAGGTGTCATGTTAATCCATAAAACACGGTCTTTGCAAATAATTAAAAAAGTGACTACCGTATTCATTCCAATAACCGCCCTGGGCCCTTAACAAAGTCATTTGGCATGGGCGGCTATTTTTGAAACTGATAGGATAAATTCTAA
>JXSR01S035388.1:8144-22263 GCA_000969725.1 Ophiothrix spiculata
TTAAAACTTTTTGATACCCCCTCGTATAATGCTTTTTGTTATCAGAATGGTTAAAAGAACAAGTTTAGCATCTAAACACTTTTGATAATAATTTATGATGTCTTCAGTTTCAGTAATACTTTTGTTTTATGCATATGGGTGCCCTTTTGAACATCCGCTCTTTTTGATCTATCTCGCATTTGATAATTGATTGTGTGAATCATTTTTATTGTTCTTGAATTTTGCATCAAACATTTTGATAGATTCTCTGCTTTAAAGGTGCAATTCAACAGTTCATCTAAATGCATGCTGAAAATTTCACTTGATTTTAACCATTCATTTTTCAAGTTACAAGTTCTTCAGCATTTTTAAAATTCCCCATAGGCTACTGTGTTAGAATACTGTCAGTGCCTCGACATTAATTATAAAGTGACACTTTTTCTAATATTTTTGAAAAATGCAAGCACATTTGAAAGAATGGTTTGGGTTTGTAACATGTCAAGGATTCTCAATTTGATAAAGGTGACCTTAAGGATGAACAGTGGATTATGAATTGCCCCTTTAATTGTTAATGACTGTCCTTGGATTTCTGAAAAAAACAAAACATAATATTTCCAGGGTCATGTTTTGTTCAGTGAGGCGTTTCATATTATGTAAATTATTACTTGAAAATATAAATATTTCATGACAGAGTAAGCTTAAACATGACATTAAGTTGTCCACAGTATTTGCAAGGTCATGTTCAGTGAGACATTTCATTATTGCTCAGCATCAATAATAATCCAATATTCCACAGAATATAAGCTTATAACAAGAAGCTTAGTGCTTTAAATATGACCATAGGATAATAATGTACAATATCATTGATCACAAAGCTAGTGATCTTCATTTTTAATATGAATATAAATGAACATAAATTATAGAACAGTTATGATTAAGTGTTATTAAATCTAACCATAAATGACTTAATTGGCTAGGATAAAATAAATCTTATCAGACAGGAACTAACAACTCTTGTTCTCCATCAATGATCATTTAAATATTAAATCAAATAATAGCTTGGTTTATAGCTTCTCTCACTGTCTCCATGGTCTTGCTTGGAATAGAACAAGGAAATATTTTAGGTTTTTAACCCAAAAAAAATTGTGCAAAGTCAAAGATGGATATTAGCATTGTATCATACAAACATTTTTGGAACAATCATAAGCCAAAACCAGTGATTACCGGTAAACCGATTGATCTATACACCAATTCAGTAAGTGTTTACTGTTGATTGTTTTGTTCGCCCTCTGTTGAGAGGATCACAATTATTATTATGCAGACATTTGAATGTTTATGGTATCCTGTACATTAGTGGAGATGGTCCCGGGAGATGGTCGATCTTGGTACACTGCATATCTTCACCAGGTTCACTGCATTTATGGCTTTTTTAGATTGGTTTATTTTGTTATTTATAAATTGTGTCTTTTATTGTCTGATTTTGATATGTAAGTAATGCTGTGTTTAAAACTTGTAATAAGTTACAAATAAAATGTAACTGTAAACTGTATAAATGCAGTGGTGTGGTTTAAAATTTGATGGGCTAAGAGGGCTAGAGTTTTAAATGGGGGCTAGCCAATGGTAAAAAATAGAACAAAGAGAGTGGAACGTCCTGGCAGGTGGGATCCAGAGGCTTAAGGGGGCACTATACAATTGTTTATCTCAATTGAAGCACACATTATTTCTGGCTCACAATAATGTCTGTATCTTCGTTACTGCAATACTTACTCATGAGTGGTATTATGTTTAAGCTAGTTTTGTCATCTACAACATATATTTCTAGGATGTGGTACTGACAAGTACACTTCTTTGCAAATTCTGCATTTTTATGGGAATATCCAAAACTTTGCGATATCTAGCCAAGAATCCAGTGTTATGCACCTAATCGCGTTTCACTAGATTAATTCGCCTTGATGAGATTTTTTGCTGATTTTTGTAGGTTAATCTCTTCGTAAGTGTCAGATGTTTACAATTATACCACAAAAAGCAATATAACAAGCTTATTTACGATTTATGAATCAAAAATGGCGACATTCACTGTTTTCTAGAGGACTCTGTTGCAGGTTGCACATTTTAGTGGCGTATTAATAGTATAGTGCCCCTTAGAGCTCCTGGTGGGTCCAAAAGCCAGATGGGGGATCCATATCCCCCAGAAGCCCATGTGTTTTTGCTATTTAGAGATTTGTAATTACAGCTCTCCTGCTCATAAAGGAAAAAACAGTTAACAGTATGGTGTTAGTCATGTTTAAAAAAATCAGCAGCAATTCATCATCGATTTCTACTCTTGCTGAATTACCCTCTTTTTCTCAGTTTCATTTTGAGGGACAAGAGGGGTCACAGTTCTGACCAATTTCTTCAATGTGGCTTATTTTCATCATTATTTTTATTGCTTCATTCTTTTTCTCAACAGGAAACTAAAGTTATACTCGCAAAAACAGAACTAAAGCTAAAGGAAGCAAAAGAAGAGACGGAGCAGATCAGAAGAAATTGTCAAGAGATGATCAAGACCTATCAGGTAAAAAAGAGAGTTTAAGGGACTGTTCACAAACACTTTTTTTTTGAGGGGGGGGGGCTGATGCAAAAAAAAATAGTGCAAAACATTTTCAGGGCCCCTTTTGCACCTCAATATGTTTCAGGTCCCCCTCTTTTGGCAAGGAAAATAAGCGTCAACCCCACAGAAAATCATATAGACCCCCCCCCCCCCTTGCATCAGGCCCCCGTGCAAGTGTTTATGTGCGGTCCATGTGTGAAGGAGGTTAGGGGACTAGCTTTAACCTTGCATATATTGGAACTAGTTTGGATAGCCGGTCAGTCCTCCTTTTGTTGTTAAGTAATGGAATATTTGCCAAGTTTATTATTCATCTGCTCCTCCTTTGGTTACATGAGAGACAGTAAAAGAAATAGATCATAAAAATCTTGTGTTTTGATCCTAGCTCTATATGTGTCCCGCCGCGGCAAAAGGATGCAGTTGTCGGCTCGTACATGTTGCTTATTGTAGCATATCTGATGTATACAACTAGTATACATATGATATGCTACAATGAGCTACATGTAGGAGACGACAACTGCATCCTTTTGCTGCGGCGGGACACATATAGAGAACAACAGAATATAAGCTATTGATGTTGAACATTACAGTTAATTCTTGCACTCCATTTCTTATTTGTGGATTTGTGATTATTATTTCTGTATATTTCAGTGCCTACTAAGTTGAAACATTTTGATTGGACAGAATTGAACATTTTAAAAATTCAGCTGATTCATTTCAATAGTCAGTTTCTGTAGTTGCAAGCTTTAGTGTAGAGATGGTTTTGTTCCGTAACATTTCAGATTGACCATGTCTCTCAAAGTCCTGAAACCAACAAGTTTTAATTAGAAATTAGGGATTTCAATTCACAGGTACTTATTTTTAAGAAATGTCATCCTTATATAGTCAACAAATATATCACCTTATATTTACAGGAATCAGAAGAAATCAAGTCGAATTCGTTGGATACCAAGTTAAAGGAAAGGGAAGCTGAGCTGGAATCACATCTTCAGGACAAGCATGATCAGATGGAGGTATGTGGTAAAACTAAAATTAAATATTCCTTTTATTATGAAAACAAAAAGTAAAGGGCCTTATGCAAATAAATGTGATAAAACCTGAGATGCTGCAGCTGGTTGATCCTGCATACTGCAGTTATGTTTTTTATAGTCAAGGCAATTGTGCTTCAATTTCTTATGGTATTTTTATCTCAAATTTGATTCCAGAAAAGGGGGTTAAAAAGTGATCAGGTCAAGCACATTTAACAATTTATATATGTAATCAAATAGTTACCAATGTTTTACAAGCCCTCTAAATTATGTTTCCTTTTATTTAGTCAAAACGTTTGCAACTTACTGGGAACTTATTTTTGCCGCAATTTTAAGAGGGTTTTTATATTATTCAGTTTTCCTTGTAGCTTTAAATTGGCTCAAAGTAGCAAGTTAAGATTGCAATATGTAGATGAGACCTACATTCTTTAATGTTCGTGCCTTTCCAAACTCATTGTAAAATGTGCGTTTCCATTTCATCTCCAAGTATATGAAAGCTAAGATTTTCAGATGTAATTCAATTACAAATGTGCATGAAATGGTAACTTCAAAGCAAGATTTTACCGATTGTACATATTCTAACATGTAATGCTTAGAACAATCGTAACTCCACTTCTGGGTGTCATAAGAACCTGAAATATGTATCATTTAAAAGCTGCAAATATGTTCAATTTGAATCTACAATAAAACAAAAAATGACTGACAGCCGTATTTACTGGAGATTTGTGATCAGGTCTCTTTTAATATTGATAATTTCTTTATCAAATCAAATGGCTGTAGTGAAATTTGTTTGCTCAGTTTTTAATATGATACATTTATTGGGTTTCTTTCCCTTATTTTTACAGATTCATCAGGCAAAATTACGGGAACTAGAAACATTGAAGAAAAATTATCATGATAACATGGCTGAATTGGATTCTCTGCAAGTCAAGGTAAGGGACAAATTGTGTATTTTTAGAGAAACCGTATACATGATTAATTTGCTTTAGAAATCAAGGCCATTATTCCAGAAAGGTGTTTAGCTTAACCACAGTTTAACTGAACATCAACTGTCCAGGAACGATACGCACCGTAGCAGGTTTCAAGCGGAACAGTGCAATGAGCCGTGCTGTTGAGAATTAAAACCGTAGTTTAGCTAATCACTTTTCTGGAATACGGGCCGCAGTGTTTTAGATTCCTAGTTTTGTTTTTTTTCCATGAACAAACATAATAAAATACATAAACATCAAAAATAATGAACTTCTTAAAATATAATTTAGCAAACAAAATTCACAGCATTAAACATCAAAATAGAAACAAATGTTATGGAGGAATATGTTTGAGAGCCAAGAAGGTTGTGAATAGCCCATTCCTTTAAAACAAATTAAATATTCAGAACAATATATGACATAAGATAATGACGTATGTACACATACCTGCCAACTATCCCGATTTAATCGGGATCATCCCGAATTTCAACTTTTCAGGAGGGCAAAAATTGGGATATTCCAATTTTTCGATAAACGCAAAAAACAAAAAAAAATAATGATAAAAACCCATGATTCTCATACTAGTCTTGTTCAGCTCTAAACAATATTTGCTGTAATTGACTGCCTCCCAATTTCCAAAAATCGTACAAATGTTGCAAACCTGCGTGAAATAAATCACCCAATCAGTTTTTTGTCAGTTTTTAAACCCCGATCACTCGTAATTTCAATCGCTTGTCCTCTTCTCCTCATAATAAAAGTTATTAATAAACGACGGTATTATTAACATCGGTGCCGATCTTGTTGCAAACGGGATTTCCATAATATAAAGATAGACATCGCAATGGCGCTACCCGATGTGGTTAGGCATGCGTTCAAAATGTGGGTTAAAACTGCAGGCAAACAGGGTAGAAGACATTCTCTTTTATCGGGAAGAGCTTTTGCTGGCATATTTTGCTGTTTTTTTAATTTGTAAGTATAGATATACACCTTGTATCTGATGGTGCAAAATTATGCAGATATGAATATTGTTTTGTGTTGTGCCCGACTCAGTAGTTTTATTGCTGTCATGATACATGTACAATCAAAGTGTATGACGGCACTCGCGATTACATGATTTGATAAGATGTTCATTTTCAAAGCCAAAGGTCAGTCAGATACCAAGGTCAAAAGGTCATCTGAGGTCAACAAATCGTGTAACTAGTAATTTTTAATTGGCGCATCATATACCTGAATACCGGGTCGATCGGGCATGTAATAATGGAAATACGACAATTTAAAGATGGCCGCTTACATGTAAAAGTATAGCAAAGTCTGAACTTTAACAGACCATATAACTCCTCAAGGAAGCATATTTTTCTATGTTGATATATTATGTTTTCAAACCCCCAGAATGGGTTCCAGATGGATTCTGAGAATGTAGAAAGTCTACAGCTTCGGGGGGCTTCGCCCACTCGACCCCCATCGGGGCTTCGCCCCTGGACCCCACCAGGGGCCCTTAAGTGGTCCCCTTGACCCTCGGCCGTGGAACGTGAGACTCCGGTCGCTTTGCGACCTACGTTCGCATTTTCCTCTTTTTTGACAATTACCCATTCTCATCCCTAATTTTATTGAAAGTTTTAGAGGTTCAAATAGCCCTTTCTACTGCCTTAAAAATGCCAAATCTCAGGAGCTTCCGCCCCCTTGGCCCCCACCGGGGGATCCACACCTTTCAAGGTTTCCAATGTTGGCAGGTATGATGTACACAGAATGAAATGTTCTAAAGTGGTTTCAGAGTAGCTGTCATAATGTAACACAAGACATTTGCATATTTGCTGCAATGGTTTGTTTCAAGAAAAGTTTAATTTATTCCAACTAAAAAAATGTTTTGTTGCGACCATCATGACAAGGCGATAGATATATCAGCTTGCCGCAAAATTTTTATGATGTGACAAGGTCGAGTTTGTGCACTTTAAATTTTTGACGTCTTGTTTTGTTACCTCTTGTGCTGTTGATGAAAATAATGACCATGAACTGTCAAAGTTCTGCAACTATCTCATGCCTGACCTATATCTAATGCAAAAAGAAGTATTTCCAGGTTTAAGTTTTACATGTTCCTCTATGTCAATATATGGCAATGCATTGATATACATTTCTAGTTTTAAGCTTTTCATGGGAACTATTGGATTCTTTTTAGAAATGTACTTGACTATTTCTTTCAATAAATGTTGTATATATTTGTACAGACAAAATGCCTTGGAGACGAGAGGATACAAAACGAGACGATTCTGTCCAAATTCAAGGAGTTGTTGAATTCCCAAAAGGATGAGAATAGACGACTCACAAAGCAGGTAGAAGAGCTGAAAGCACTGCAGCATAAATTACAAGAGTGAGTAGTCCTCTTATTTTCCTCTATTTGGTATATGTGTCCCGCCGCGGCAAAAGGGTGCAGTTGTCGGCTCCTACATGTTGCTCATTGTAGCATATCTGATGCATACAAATAGCATACATCAGATATGCTACAAGGAGCAACATGTACGAGCCGACAACTGCACCCTTTTGCCGCGGCGGTCCACATATGCTAATTTGCATTGAATTTTGAAGAGTCACTATTGTTCACAGAACAGTGAACAGACTGGGAGCGTTTCACAGTGTACAGGCTAATTATTTGTGGTCAAAGTTTGACTAGAAACAAATACATATACCTCTTCTAGTCACTGCATATAAATCTGCATGCACAGTAGGCTTTAATCAACAGTAAGTGCATCGTCACTGCAATGAAAGAATCAAAGATAAGATGAGTAATGGGTGCCGCCAGAGGGGGTGTCCATTACGAAAACAAATATATATATATACGCCTATCCATTATGAGATGAAATAAATAAATAATATCTTTTATTCTCATTCTTGGTCACAATTTTTTAGTCAGTTTTAAACCAGAACGATGGCAATTATATGCCAAAAACAATAGAAATCATAATTTGAAATGCGCACACCCCTATTCAAACATAAAATATTCCAAATCATGTAGGGCATAATGCGTCAGATGTGTGCGTAAGTTTATATTGCGCTTAGATTTTCAACGCCCGGGCCTACTGTACGTAACGCTAACACGCTGTCAAATATTGTCTCATAATGGATAGCTGTATCTAAATAAAATCACACTCATTGGTTAAGAATCACTAATACTCCACGCATGTTTCAAATTTGTTGTAGGTTTAGGGTTTCAGAGTTCACTAGAGTGTGATAAAACCAGCTTCCAGCTCAAAAGTGAGATTCAGTCAGGGATAAGCGCTCAATCGGGCGATGTTCTGGGACTAGCTGCATCCGGCGACATCGCTCAATGAGGAGATAGTACATCGCCGTTTACGGCAACCTGGCAGTTTTCACTTGAGATCACAAAGGCATTTTATTCTTCACAATTTTTTTTTTAATCATCTTACGTACGATAAAAATGTCTTATCATTTCACCGGGTCAAAAAAATATTCATCGGGTCAAACTTTTGAAATATTAAAACAAATTTGGAAAAACATCTCTACGAAATTGCAATTTCTTACGATGGATTATTGGCAGAAAAATCAACCATCTTGTCGCCATTGGGGGATTTCCCGTACCAGTTGAAAGAAAATAGGTCAGAGAATGAGTGATGAGTACGTTTCAACTGGAATTTTGGGAAATAATAGCCTCATCATTAGGATGCAAATGGATTTTAATTCCAAAGTAATCCAGAAATTGGATCTTCAAAATATGGAATCGCGGCGCGTATTAATCCAAATGTGAAGAGGGAAGGTTTCTACACATGTGCAAAGCAGTTTTAATTGATCCAGGCATGCGCAGAGAGAAAAAAAATGGCGTTCTAGCCAATTCACTACAACATGAAGTAATCCATAAACTTTTCACCCTGTTTTAACCACTAAAAACTAATTCTTTTTGAAAATCATTGCTGATTAGACCCAAAGTAAGTATAAATACACTTTAATCTCCAAGTTCATTGAAATTGATTACCTAAAAAATTGACTCAAATATCGCCATAAGTGGCAATGTTGGTCAAAGTCGCTCTATATGGCGATCGCCCGATTGAGCGCTTATCCCTGACTGGATTTGTAGCACACTCCTTTTTTTCAACAGTAACCCCTGTATAATCAATCTTGAAATATTTTATGGAAATGTGATATTTCCATTTTGTTGCTTTTCCAATTATGAATTACTGACATTCATTGTTATCTTTTATTTTACAGTGCCAAAGAGGAAGTGAAGACTTTGGAGACAAATATGTCTGGTCAAAAGCAAGAGTTTACAGATCTTGTATCAGAACTGGAATCTTCCAAAAAGAAAGAGACAGAACTCCTTCAATTCACTGAAAAGATTACTGTCAAAAACACTCAGTTGAATTCTGATAACTCTGCACTCTCTAACAAGGTATGATTATATAAATGGTTGCCTTTGATTATTCGCTAACATTGTACTGATTCAAAGGTTGCTTTAATGTAAGCACCAGAGCTTAGCACAATTGTGCAAAAGCAGCAAAATTCACGATTATGGGGGGGTCCATCACGCTTTTCAAGATTCATCACAAATTTTCACTATTTTCCAAAACGCTTTTTTTTTTCCAATTGAAATTCACCAATAAAAAAACTGGAATTGCCATAAATTCATTGTTTGTGAACGTCAGCTAAAACAGATGACTCAAAAAACCTGTCTTTTGACATTTTTTATGTGAAACAAACGTTAAACATTCATTTAAACAACTTCAGTGTCATCAATATATTTATTTTAGACATGGAACTATTAGAGTATGGCTATTTTTTCGTCAACTTGGTTAACAAACAGGGTTAACTGGAGGATTGCATATTTTCACACTTTTTGACTACATTTTCGCACTTTGTAAAAAACCTGCCTCTCTTTTTGCCATATTAAGTCATGCTAATACTGTAAGGCCTGGAATTTTATTTAAATTACATTCCACGAAAAAATATTGAGAAAAGTACTAAAAGGTTTTAATTTGTTTCACAATGGTTTTAAGTTGATGATTCTGGTGCACAAGTTTCTGAGAAAAGCAACTTGAAAGAGTATAACCTCGAAAGTATGTATGCATGACTGCAGTTAAGAAAGATAATGTCAAAAGGATGGGTTTTAAATGCTTACAACCTCTGCTACACAGTTTTGTTCAGCACACAACATTGAAGTGCATGGGTATTAATTGGTCATGCGATTTAACTGTTGTTGTATATATAATTAGAAATACACAAAGTTTCTGTCATGGATTGTGTTACCTATGTGGTTTAGGAACAGTTGAATAAGGGCGATAGATATATTGTGACTTCAAATATGTGTGCAGTGTTCCCGGGTGAGAAAAAATGTTACTTTTGCATACTTTGTTCAGTTATATGTTGTAAGATATGGTTGGTTTCATTTCAGGCATGATTACTTTGTAATTATTATGGATTTTCAACTTCCATTTGTTTGTTTTTTATATCCTATAGGTTGATGAAATTTCAAGAAATCTAAAGAAGCTTCAAGAGAAATTTGAAGAAGTTAAAAATCAACATAATCAAGTGGTGAGTAGCTTTTTAATTTGATTTGATTTGATTTTAATAGGTTTACACAAAATAGTTTGCATTGTATCCCAGCGCACATAAAGTACTCAGAGCTGTACAACCTCATAAGGTCAACATTATAATATTACCAAAGTCTTTGACATTGATTGATCGATTGATTGATCGATTGATTGATCAATTGATTGATTGATTGATTCATTCATTCATTCATTCATTCATTCATTCATTCATTCATTCATTTATTTATTGACTTATGAATACAGTAGAGCCATAATGTTTGTAATGCTTAATTTTGATCATTAAATTTAGTTATATTTGTCATAGTTGCTTCATATATTACATACACTTGGTTTCTTCTGGTAAACAAAATACCATATATTTCTTCTCCATTTCGACCTCATTTTTAGACCTTGGAATTGAAGCAAGAGAAACAGTACCGAGAGAGGGAGTCGGCCATGTTGTCATCCAGGCTGTCTGAGAAAGCCAAAGCAGTGGAACAGCTATCAATACAACTAGAGGATGCTAGGGATGAAATGAAGACTATTAAGAGAAAGAATCTGGCCAATGTCAAGGTAAAGTGGAGAAAATATTGAAATCTTTAAACCATTTTTCTGCACATATTCATATGAGTGATGCGTGCTTGTCTAATTCTGTTACACGTCAGCCATTATGCTCGACTTATACAATTTTTATGCTAAATAGGTAGGCAGATATTTATTGTGATTGCTCAAAGTAACATGGTCTTGAAATTTTATTCTTAAAAGATGCCTTTGTAAAGAAATAAAGCTAAAAGTTAGGTTATTACCTAATTTTTTGAAAATAAAGAATCGTATTTATTAACAATTTATGTCAACAGGATCTGACACGTCAACTCCAACAAGCACAGAAACGCCTTGACGCCGATTCCAAAGATAGTAGTCCTAAAGACAACATTAGCCTTGGGTCTCGTACCAGTTCAAGTGGCTCACTAGACACGCTACCGAATACCAATGGCAGTTCTATCAGTGCTAGTCATTCTTCCTCACATATTAACTCAGCTGTTAATAATTCAAGGTTTGAGGACCACCATCAACCAACACAGGTGAGAGGTTAATTTGGTGTCACAATTTCTTATGCAGTGAAAGCAAAATTGCAGGGTACAGGGCCATCCAGCATATTATCAGGTTTTGCATTGCATGCAATATGGCCCTGCACTCTTGGTTTTTGATGGCATTGTGTAAGGAAGTAGAGCTTTTAAATAACAGTTGCCTTTGCTTCTGAAGGGACATTTATTGTTTGGCTATTTCAAAACGCAGCTGGTGAAACATTGATAAAGTCAAGTGGCTGACAGCATATTTTCATTTTGTTCTTCATTTTCAAGCACAATCACAATTGGAAACATTTCCTCACACTTTACACAGTATATTTAGCTGGATAAAAATAAGGGTTGTTTATCTTTGATGATCAGTATTTACGTGACCAAGGCATTGTTGGTGTCCTGGAAGGTGGTCCTTCCAGTGAAGGACCCCACCAGAAAAAATGCTTTTCTTTCTTACCTGTTAGTGCCCAGAAAGGGGGGTCCCAGTAACCTCCTTAGAAAAATTGTTTTCCTTAATGAATTATTCATTGATAGTCTGTTATCAATAAAGTATCGCATCTAAAGAGAATCAAATACAGAAAAAATTAAGAAAATTTATGAAATGTTTCAAAATACCCCCCCCCCCTGAAAATAAAGGGGGGGGGAATTCATGTTGGTAGAAAATGTGCATTCAAACAAGGGGGAAAATTGGGTGTGTAATGGTTTATTCAGAGTCTGTCGATATCCATCGATCGATGCCCATTGACGCGCAGTCTTTAACACGCGCTATTCCTTATGTGTTGTACGTGTAAAGACTGCGCGTCGATGGGCATCGATCGATGCATATCGTCAAGACTCTGAATATACCATAAGTGGAGTTTTTGACTTTGATAGGTACTCTGCAAAACTTCATAAATTGAAGCAAAACGCGAAGGGTTGTGAGTGCGCTTGATGTTAATTAGTTGCGAGGTTGAGATGTTCTGTAGTGGTTGAAAACATTCTCCTTAAATAGTTCTTGCGTTGGTAGATTAACAAGCGTCTCTGGGAGTGAATTCCACTTGTTGATGGTATTGACGCTGAACGGATTCTAATTTCAGTATGAGTCCTTGGTTGTGGGGATCCCACACCAAACAAAAATATTTGAGGTGTGGTCGAACCAGAGTCTTATATGCAGTAGCCTTGAGATAGTTGAATAGAATACAATAATTTGAGGAATTAAAAATTAACTTGAGCGTTTATGTGGCGTCTACTTGAAATTAGAGCCGAACTGAGGGTGCAATATTGATTTCGGATTAAAAGAGTTAACATGGCAAATTTCAAGTTTTAATGAAAAAAAAAAAAGTTTTTAGATAATTGAGTCATTTGCTGTGAGCAATACAAATATATTTTAGGTTTAAAGATAAGTCATTTTGATTTGCATTATAAATATTTTGTCTTTTCTTTCCCATCCCATGGTAGTTTCCCAATGTATTAATTGTAGCTGTTAAAAAATGGAAAACAAAACAAGTCGAGAAGTGGAACGAGGCAAGGAAGCATGAAAAGCATGTTAGGTTTGATATGGTAACTATGGAAACGGGAAAGTTGGCAACTGGTTGTGTGATGTGTGGTTTGATTGGTTATAGTTTTGGGTCTTATTAATAATATTGGTGAAATGTTCCAAATCATTGTAATAAATGTGATCATATTTATCTCATCATTGTCATCATTGTTTTGGCCATCTATCCATTATAGTTACATATACCATTTGAAGGCAGATTTTATGGATCATTTTTGGAAGGTCTATTTCTATTGGTCATCAGTATTTTCCATAGGGAGATTGAAGGCTTTTCCATGTTGGTGCATTGTTCAGTTGGTATTTAAAAGAAATCTTATGTTTGACTATTATATTATATCTACATCTACATTCATTGACTCAGAAGGATCGAGTTTCTAGATATCAGTGGATCTTGTCATTTTACTATTTATCTTTTTCTATGTAGGGTGGTTAATGTGTGTACTAGTAAAAAAAAAGACTACCGAAAATATAAACCCAGCTGCTGCTTAATAGGTGCTGTTCAAGTCCCAAACGGATAACTTGCTACACCAGCACAAATCTTGATAAAATTTTTATGTACCTTAGGAAGATCAATTTTTCTTCGACCTCAACAGTTGGTATCTGAGTTGTGAACGACTTTCTTATTTCCTTCTGTATGTTGGTTGCATTCTACATGGTGTTACCAGCAAAAAAAAAAAAATATGACATGAGGATCCTCTTGAGATAGTCAAATTTATTTGTCAGTTTAGATGCAGGAGGTAAACCGGAGCACCCAGAAGAAAACTTACGGGAGCAAGTTTGTACTGGCAACCAATTGCACATACAGCACTGAGACCGGGGATCAAACCCACAACAGTCCTGCACTCCTGGTGCAAAGCAAGGGAAGTACCGCTGCGGCATCTGCTTCCCCATTTCATCATAATTTTAGCTTTCTATGATTGTTTCTTTTGAACTGATTTCAGTGTTGCTGAATCTCACTTTCTAAGTTTGAGTCAAACGCAATCAGGATTTGAGAATTTATGAGGGAACTTACAATCATTTGGGGTTGCATTTCATGGGCTTGGTGATATATTTAGTTCACACATTCCTCTGATTTTTTTGTTGCAATTTGTATCCTAGGACCAACCTACTGTAGCAATTGCAGGTAATGACTACCCAGGCATAGACAAGAACATGCTGGTAGAGAGAATAGTCAAATTACAGCGTGCTCAACAGAGAAAGAATGAGAAGATTGAGTTCATGCAGGAGCATGTCAATAGCTTAGTGGAGGAGATCAAGAAAAAGTCCAAGTAAGCGTACTATATTTGTACATTTTCACACTTTCCAAAAATGTTTCTGACTAATCCTATAACAACTTTTACAATTTTCTCTTGATAACTGTGAAAAGCTGATTTTTAACTGTGATTTCCTGCCTCTTTGTTCAATATGTAC
>JXSR01S035391.1:102660-126988 GCA_000969725.1 Ophiothrix spiculata
ATTTATCACCATAATAATAAAATTTAACAAGTTCAAGCATTTAGAAATTGTGTAACTTGATATTGCTTGGAATCACATTGTCATAATTTTTTTCTTCAAAAATCGTTAGTTAGCCAAGTGCTATGAGAAGATGAGATTTTTTTCTGCCCGCAGGCTGTCTTCACCAGCTCAACTAGGATATCATTGATTTTGCATTTGAGAGAGGTCATTTGTTCGGTAATACTCTTGCTTTATTTGTTTTCAATGGTTGAACTGGTATTATCAGGAAATTAATTAAGACAATGAGGTATTTATAAATGGTAATTCTATGATGAGTTTGGTTGATTAAGAATGAGAAATTAGTATTCTTATTTCTATACAGCTTTATCCTTTTTAATTAGTCTGGAAATTTCATTAGAGGTGTTCATTTGACCACATGTCTGTAATAAAAACCACCATTCTACTGCATGTAAATTCTGGTCAATGAAATGAAATTACAACATGACAATTTGGTGGATATCTGTTTAATATGAATGACTCCAAACTACATACTTCAAATAGTGGATCCAACAAATGAGTAAAAATGTGCACAAATAACAATAGAATAGATCAAAATGGTGATATGGTTAATTTTGATGGAAACACACTGAAACGACCAACCTCTAATACAGAGGTCGTGTATGTTTTTCCACATATGTACTCATTTTGGATTCATTTCAAGGTATCTGGACCCATTTCAATTCATTTGGATTCACTTCATTCATATATAAGATTTTGATTATTGATATAGTTTCATTTTGATGACATTTATTACAAAAATAGCTACATCATCAAAATAACAATTAGAAGCATCTCACGCTTGCGTATCATTCATGTTGCAAGTTCTTAGAATTTCTAAGAAAATGTGTTACGATAACAAAAGTGCACTTCATTATTTCTCACTGATGGCGTGAGATTATGTGAAAGATGTTGAGATTAATTTGAGTTCCCAAGGTGGCACAGGTGATAGCTTAGTGCTGCACTAATGGTGTTAGCGTTATGCAAACTCATTGTGAGTTGAGAGGCTACTTGCTGTGTAGCACTGTTGTGTTCATTGAGTGTAGGATGTAATTTGCTGCTAGCGTTAAGTGACCTGAAACATTAAAGGTGAATGGAATCAATGGCATTACAGCTCACTGATGGTGTGAGATTTATAGTAGAAAGATGTTGAGATTAATTTGAGTTCCCAAGGTGACACAGGTGATAGCTTAGTGCTGCGCTAATGGTGTTAGCTTTATGCAAACTCATTGTGAGTTGAGCCGCTACTTGCTGTGTAGCACTGTTGTGTTCATTGAATGGAGGATGTAATTTGCTGCCAGTGCATAGTGACCTGAAACTGTAAAGGTGAAGGAATCAATGGCAACATTTCGGGTTCATTTTCGGTTATTAGCAGTCATTACAATTGTTAATCTCTAAATTCTATCTATCCAATAAACACACATTAAAATCTGTTTAATCAGATTGCCAACACAAAAAGTTAAAATGTGTGTCAATTTTAAGATGTACACATATTATTAGATAGATCATATAGAATCAAAAAGAGAATGGCTTTTAAGCCTAGGGATAGGGTTTATTAGGCCTATATGCACATATAGTATTATAATGATAGTGCTGTACTTGAGTTTCTTGAGTTATTTATTACCTAAAATATCAACGGGAAGTTTCAATATTTGCACTTCAATTGCTGTGTGATTGGAAATTTGGTGTGGTAAAACATGAATAACTGATAAAGTTACCAAAAATATATCATACAAGAGCATGCTGACTAATTAGGATAAGGATAAAACAAAAATGCTTTCAGTGTGCCCTTAAATATAATTTAAAGAAAGTGATCATGTGTTTCATTCAAAGAATTAGAAACACCATTTGATGTGCTTGGACCACCCTCCCCAACTCATAGTTCCGGAAGTTCTTGAAAGTTTATATAATTTAATAAAGATAATGATACTAAAGCATCATTTTATTGTGTCTTACAAATGCATCTCAAATCACTCTACACCAAATAAAAAATGCCTAACAAATTAACTATTACATATTTGAAATAATCATCACATGAAATTGACATTTAACAAAGTCATGCATTCAGAAATGTGCAACCTGATGGCATTATTGCTTGTAATCACATTGTCACAGAATATTTTTAAAATCCTTACTTTAAAAAATAGCAAACTGTGTTTATGGGCAGATGAGATGCGTTCTGCCTGTAGGCTATCTTCATCAACCCAACCAGAAACGCTATTGATTTTGCATTTGAGAGAGGTCATTGGTTTGATAATACCCGTCTTCGGTGCTAGAACAGGTTAAATTAATCAGGAAATTAAAACAATGAGGTATCAGCATGTATAAATGGTAATTGTATGTTGAGAATGAGAAATCACTATTCTTATTTCTATAAAGCATTATCCTTTTGATTTAGTCTGGAAATTTCATTAGAGGTGTTCATATTAAAACCACATGTCTGTAATAAAAACCACCATTCTGCTGCATGTAAATTCTGATCAATGAAATGAAATGACAACATGACTTAATTTTGTGGATATCCGTTTATACATACATATAAATTACAAACTTCAAATAGTGGATCCAAAAAGTTAGTAAAAATGTGCAAAAATAACAATAAAGTAGATAAAAATGTTGCGATTGTCAATGAAAACATCCAGCCTCTAATGCAGAACAGAGATTCCATGTGTCTTTGCATGTTTGTAATAATTTTGGATCCATTTCAAATCATTTGGACTCATTTCAACTCATTTGGGTTCATTTTTTATAACACTAGATTTTGATTATGTTTACATTTAATTGATATGTGGAAGTTTTAGTTTAATGACGTAATAAAAGTTCCTATCATAAAATCACACATAAAAATGTGCCAGCATCTCGCACCCAGGTCATGCGCATGTTGCAAGTTCTAAATACTGTATTACGATAACAAAAGTACACTGCATTACAGCTCACTGATGGAGTGAGATTTATATGTGAAAGATGTTGAGATTAATTTGAGTTCCCAAGGTGGCACAGGTGATAGCTTAGTGCTGCGCTAATGGTGTTAGCGTTATGCAAACTCATTGTGAGTTTAGCCGCTACTTGCTGTGTAGCACTGTTGAGTTCATTGAGTGTAGGATGTAATAATATGCTGCTAGCATAGTGACCTGAAACAGTGGAGGTGAATGGAATCAATGGCAGCATTTCGGGTTCATTTTTGGTTATTAGCAGTCATTGTTAATCTCTAAATTCTGTCTATCCAATAAACAAACATTTAAATCTGTTTAATCAGATTGCAAACACAAAAATGTGTGTCAATTTTAAGATGTTAGATAGATCGTAGAGAATCAAAAAGTGAATGGTTTTTAAGCCAAGGGATAAGGTTTATTAGGCCTTTGTGTATATAGTATTATAATGATAGTGCTGTACTTACGTTTCTTGAGTTATTTATTACGCAAATTCTCACCGGAAGTACCAATATTTGCACTACAATTGCTGTGTGATTCACACATGGGAATCATCCCATTTCATCATTATCTCATCATAGGACCATATGATCCATGCCAATGGTATTGAATGCAGTCACTGGCCAACATCTGGTGCTCATTATGGATCTGCATCCATCCTCACCATTCATCTTGATTCCTGTAACTTCAACATATGGGCATGCACAATTAATTTTACCTAAAGGTGCAATTCATGATTCTGTTGTGACGACAACCTCATCTCTTTTCTAGCTAAATAAAAAGAAGAGTACAACATAAATGCATGCTGAAAATTTCACTTGATTCCGTCCATTCCTTTTACAGTTACAATCTTTTGGGCATTAAAACAAAACAAAAAAAAATTAAGTAGCATTTTATTATGGCTTACATATGTATCTCAAAGCATTTTTTTAAACACAAAATTAGAAAGGAAAAAAAAGAAATGCCTTAATTAAAATTATAACAAGTTTCATGTAATACGTGAAAATTTATCACCATAATAATAAAATTTAACAAGTTCAAGCATTTAGAAACTGTAACTTGATATTGCTTGGAATCACATTGTCATAATTTTTTTCCCAAAAATCGTTAGTTAGCTAAGTGCTATGAGGAGGTGGGATTTTTTTCTGCCCGCAGGCTGTCTTCACCAGCTCAACTAGGATATCATTGATTTTGCATTTGAGAGAGGTCAATGGCAATACTCTGCTTTATTTGTTTTCAATGGTTGAACTGGTATTATCAGGAAATTAATTAAGACAATGAGGTATTTATAAATGGTAATTCAATGATGAGTTTGGTTGATTGAGAATGAGAAATTAGTATATTTTTCTATAAAGCATTATCCTTTCTAATGAAATAGTCTGGAAATTTCATTCGAGTTGTTCATTTTAAAACCACATGTCTGTAATAACAACCACCATTCTACATGTACTGCATTGAAATTCTGGTGAACAATATGAAATTACAGCAAGACAATTTGGTGGATATCCTTTTATGAATGACTACAAATTAGGTACTTCAAATAATGGATCAAAAATGAATAAAATTTTCACATAAACAAATAAAGATAGAATAGATCAAAATGATGCTATTGTTAATTTCGATGAAAACACTCCAAAAGGTCCATTTGCACGATTGTACTCATTTTGGATCCATTTCAGGTTATCTGGACCCATTTCAATTCATTTGGATTCATTTCATAAATTAGATTTTGATAATGTTTACATTGATAGAGTTTCAGGTTGATGAGTAACAAGCTTTTAGCCAGAGAGCCGTCAAGCCGTCTTTTGGACGGCCTGTCACGATAAAAGACGGCCTAGAAACTGCTAAAGCCATCCTAGAGGCCGTCAAAAAACGGTTAAAATTTATCTTCAATAATCATCATCATCACAAAATCTGATCAATTTATTGTACTTTGTGAACTTAAAATGGGTTTTATATCGCGTTTTTTCTCCGTTCGTTTCCCAGTGCACATGAGTCAGTCGCCATTTTGTTGAAAACTACCGCAAACGTAATCCTCGACTTCTTTGTCAAGTATGAATATTAATGATGCTGACGTCACAATGTTTTGATTGAAGCCGGCCTGTTCGCCCGGCCGCGAATTTGGACGCCCTACTTTCAAATCCTGGCTAAAAGCTTGATGAGTAATAAAAATTTTTATGTTATAAAAATCAAAATCATGGGTGAGCGGGTTGGCGCAGCGGTAGTTCCCTCGCCTTGCACCAATGAGGTCCCGGGTTTGATTCCCTGGCCCGGCGATTTATGTGCAGTTGGTTTTCAGTCCATGCTCGCTTTTGCAGGTTTTTCATCGGGTACTACTCTGGTCTTCCTCCTGCATTCAAAAGCTGAATTTATAAACATCTTGGAGCCCTGTTAAAGATAATATGCTTCCTTTAGCTTACTTGGTACCAAGTACCAAGTTGGGTTTCCTTTGATGAAAGCTTAAACAAGATGATTTTAGAAGCATCTTGCACCTGGGTCTTGTGCATGTTGCATGTCTGCACTTTGGTTTTCATGGTTCGTGCGCAACATGATGAGATGGGTCAAGGCCCTGTTATGCAAGGCACTGATTCGGATCGTTTGTAGCTTTGCTCATTCACTCTGTACTGCCCTGATGATGAACAACAAATGTTCGAAACAGCAGGCTGTAGGTAGTTTGAGTACTATATATGTACATATATCATAACAAAAGTACACTGCATTGCTGCTCACTGATGGTGTGAGATTATATGAAAGATGTTGATATGATTTTGAGTTCCCAAGGTGATATGGGTGATAGCATAGTACTGCACTAATGGTGTTAGTGTTATGCAAACTCATTGTGAGTTGAGAGGCTACTTGCTGTTTAGCACTGTTGTGTTCATTGAGTGTAGGATGTAATTTGCTGCCAGCGTATAGTGACCTGAAACAGTGGAGGTGAATGGAATCAATGTAAACATGTATTCGCTTTCCGAATAATTAGCCAGAGTCATTGCTGATGCGTCCTAAATTCTATCCAATAAATGAACATGCATTATGATAGATCTGTTAAATCCAATTGCAACATTTGTATTAAAATATGTAAATTTCAAGATACGCACATTTTGATTATCAAAACAAGAATGACTAAGCTTTTCAGTACAGGCTATGGCAGGCCTGGCTATGGCATGGAGTTAATGCAATGTTTACTGTACGTGTAGTGCTGTACTTTTGAATTTAGTAGTATTCTAAAAATAGTACAACATATCAAGACAATTGAGCTGATTGTTTCCTGCTTATAAACAATACAGACAGGAATCAATGTAGGATTATTTGATGTCAGTAATCTTTTTATTCTAAAATTTTACTACAATTTTTTTTTTGTCTCTGAGGTAGGAAACTTTGATCTCCATGTTCTAAAAGTTTCAGTTTGACATCACATGAAATGCAAGAAACTGTTTGGGCTGTTCTTGCTACATTGTATCGTCAAACTTTATGCATGCACTACTTTAAAGGAGCCCTGTCCGATTGAGTCAGCATTTTTTCAAACTTTCTGAGATTTTGGTACCAAAATATTTGTCATATTTTTCTCATTACCCATGTGACATTTTTCAGCTGAAATGTGTCGCGTTTCGGAGATATAAGCGAAAATGTGTAAAATACTGGTAACCATAAAATTACTGACACAAAGTATAGGCAAGTGGAAAATACAAAATTGCTCATAAAATCATAACTGTTGTTCCGATTTAACTGAAATTTGAAATTGAAATATATTAAGTGGTGATCTTTCATATGACAGTGAAAACTAAAATTTATTAGGAATTCCACATTTTTTTGTCATTTTAGACTATTTTTAAGTGTTTTTAAAAGCAGAATTTCAAAAATTCAAGTTTTATTAATTAAACTGGTAGAAAGTTTCATCAAAATGTGCATGAAAATTGATATTTTAGTACTTCAAATATTAAAAATCTTCTCCAAGGTTAAGCTTTTCTCTCGCCACTCGTAATTAGTATCCTATCGAGTACCCAAGTGGCATCTCTGTTTAAGGCATTTCAAGGTGTTTTGCACAAAAATATTTCACAACCATAACAAGTCTTAGAAATAAAAGCTGTTGATTGTTACATGAAAATAACAGATACTTGATTACAAATTCAAACATTCAAATACTTGGTGCAACTTGATTAATTTTATTGTCATAATTTTCCTCAAATCTTTACTTTGCAAAGCAGATGAGATTTGTTCTGCCTGTAAGATATCCTCATCATCTCAACCAGAAATGCTATTGATTTTGCATTTGAGACAGATCATTGGTTTGGTAATACCCTGCCTTAATTGTTTTCAATAGATGAACTGGTGCTAGTCAAGAAATTAATTAAGATAATGAGGTACATATAAGCGATTATAAAAGGTAATTCTACTATGAGATTACTATGAAAACTTACCATTGCTTACTTCTATTCTGCATTATCTTTTAAATTAGTCTGGAAATTTTATTTAAGATGTGTTCATTTTAAAACCACATGTCTGTAATAAAAACAAGCAGTTTTGTCCATGTTAATTCCGGGCAACAAAATGAAAAACAACACAGCAACTTGATGGGTGTCTGTTAATAGTGAGTTAAATGTGTCCAAATTGCTTTGAAATAATTGACCCAAAACGCAGGCCATTTTTCTCATTTAATCATCAATAATATTAAAATAGAGCTTCTCTCCTTCATTATGCCCTTTGTTTCATCCAATTCGGATATTCCTGTCCGGAGATACAGCATTTTAAAAATAGAGCACAAATTTCAATCTGGTCCGATTTGTGGTCATGGGATGAAGTATGTTAACCCAGGATGATATGCATCCAAGACATTAGCCCCTTTAAATTTAAACCCGTTAAACTAATTTTACAATTATTTGTGGCTCAAAGATATTATTGGTCAATTATTTTCATTGAAAACAAAACAGATAATCGATTTAAAGGAAGTATTATAAGCAATTATTTAGTTTAGCAGTCTCAGCTTTCCTGGTTTTAGTTGTGGCTCTTCAGTCAGTGTTAGCTCTAAAATAAAACAAAAAATTCAAGGGCTTTTGTATTAACATCTTATCATAAAAATGAATAGATAAAATGCGAGACTCGGAGGCAGTAGCTGCAATTGTTACTTTTGGGGAAAATTACATTGCGTATCAAGATAAATTTTACAATCAAGGTCCACATCATGTCAGATTTTCAGAAACGAACTTACATACCGGTTTAGGGAAACTTTGAACATAAAATTTGGAAGAGAAAACAACTGAAATTGTTATTTCTGGCAATTGTAAAAGTTATTCTGACATCCTTTTTGGCTTGATTGGATACTTTCAATGAGCTTCTGATATAACACTAAACAAAAAATGCAAGTAAGCGATAGAAGTTTTCATCTGGAGATGAAATAACTTGTCATTTAATGTTTTGATTGCCACCTAGTTTGGTTATTGATCATGGAATTGAGATCAAGAAATCGGACCAACCCAATTTTTAAGGGCTTCACAGAATTTGTAATAACTTCAGAATTAAACGCTCAAATTTTACGAAACAAAATGCTGTTTGAAGCTGAGATTATGTACAATAACATTTGATAATTGTTTTTATTATATGTAGCCTAATTCTCTCAGAAACTGAAAAAATCACGAAAAATCTTGCGTTTTTATTGGCACACCCTGTATACTTGCCAATGTTAAAATTTGGTTTACCATGCATATCGTTTTCATTGATATCATCAACATATTTTGGAAGAATCAGGTCTAAATAATTGTTTACTTTCTACTGTTGAGATCTAATATCAAATCAAGCAATTGATTACAACCATTTGTGACCTGTCCCCACAAAACTTGGACAAAGTCAGGAAAAATATTTGTTCTGATTTGTCTACGCTGACATTACAAGCTTTAAAATGATATACCCTATTCACTCGTCCAATTCAACTATGTATTTTCTGAATGTATGTCACTGTAGCACTGGGTTATTTCATACCAGTGTACGAAAAATGATGTCAAAATACTTTTATAATGCTTTATCATAGAGTAGAGTGATTTAAAAAAAAATAAAGGTTTGTCAGTCGAAAAATAGTTGAATTGGACGAGTGGATAGGGTATCTCTTGTTGACATTTCTCAATGTTTTGTCCATGAAAAGTCAATATTTCCCAAGAAAATTTCTTTGGTTTTTATTGATTTTGGGCAAGGGTATTTGGCTGTAACTCCCATAAGTGTTCTGGCGACTTTGTCTGGGTTTCGTGGGAGCAGGTCACATTTAATCCAGCCCTCAAGAATGTGATTCAGCATTTAGAGATAAAGTTAGCTGTGAATTAGATGTAATTGACCGTTGTGAGAGGGTCGTTTTACAGATTCACTTCTGATATTGACATTTGCAATTGCATCTAGCCAGACTGCTGCATAAATGACAAATTGTAAGGATGTACATGTCTTGAGGAATGGTTTACAAATGCACAATCCAACAGCCAGATTGACAGGTTAGAAAATCAACAAGAGTGAAATTTCAAACAAATGAAACAAAAATGAATGAAAATGTCTTAACACTATCTAGAATATGAAGTATCGTACATCTGGCACCTTATTCTTATTGTTTTTTGAAATGAATAAAATGTTTACATAAACACCTCACACGCTTGAAAATAAATACAATTCATAATTTAATTACAGTTCTTTAATTCATTGAATACAGTGTAGATAAATGGTACCAACTGAGAACACATTTATGACTAGTTGGTAGTTGGTTTCAATTTGAATTTAATCAATGTGGTACAGACGTTATCTTCTGAGCTTGTTTTATTAGAATAGCTCAATATTCAGTAATAATTACAGTCAATCTGACCTTTGATAGACAATAAAATCCACTCTATGCTTTTAAAAGCTTAAAGTTAAAGATTAATCATTGCTGCAAGACAAATATACATTTATTGGTTTAATTCAATGTAATGATGCTTTTAATGTCAGTGTATTGTATACTATGTTTGTTACAATCTAATGCTAAAAATCCAGACTTCATTTATTATTGATATAAACATTGTTATGATTGTTGAAATGTTATGAACCATTTGTCCAATGAACTTGCAAACTTTACACATTTAATCAAATTGAAATTCTAGCCTCATTAAATTGTAAAAAAAAGCCAATTTGAGACAATTTATTTTGTTTTTAAAAACTGAGATATCAATAAAACCTCATCCTAAAAAATGTTTGTTGTTAACAGAAACAGACTTTACTTGAATCATACATTGCACAAGAGCTCCAACCCAATAATAAGATGATTCTTTGTATGTACCGAGCTAGATGAGTGGTCAAACACTAACAATTATTTTTATTTTTTTTTTAATAATTATTGTTTTTTAAATTCAATGTTTTCACTCACTCTAGCAAGTAATCAGTTTTAAAGGTATTAGCTAGGATCCACTTGGGTCATGAAAATTTGTGAAAACTATTATTTGAATCAAAGAAAGACCTTATAAATGAATCAAAACATACAAACAAACAAATTCATATCACTTGCTCTAAAACAATAATTTTCACCCAAATTATTTCCTTCAAGGGTTCTATCAGCAGTGTTTCTGTTTTAAACTTAAAGTTGGAGATTCCAAGTATATGCCTGTTGATTTATAAGTGAACATTATTCTTTAGTAGACTTGCTCCAAGTCTCTGTTGTCCTGTACTCTCTCCAAAATATTCAGTCAAAGTTTCTATGAAAGTTATATTTCCACTGTCCATGCTTAAATATGCTATTTTTAAAACAGTTGCACAGGTATCCAATTTAGGCCTACTTTAATTCTCACAAAGTCTCAAATTGTAGCGGAGAACCAAAAAATCATCACTGTTTGCATTTAAAGTTTCTTCAAACTTTCTATTTTGGTATTTACAATGGACCATAGAACCTCGCCCTACATTGTACCCTGACCATGGCCTAACAGAGGGCACAAAGTAGTTGAAGTTCATTACTCCAAAATTAGACCATAAGTCCAACCACATTACATTCCCCTATGTGAACTTGCAAATAAATGTTGTTAGCAGGTAAATGTATTATGTGATTGTTAGAACATATTATGAACTGTTTGACTACAGACAAAGGATCTTCTGTCCAGGGTGTCTACTAGCTTATCTATATTTCCTCCAAGCAACTAGAACTGAATTCAGAGGGAGGTATAACCATTGATTTACTGTATATCATATACATTGGGAAGTGAGAATAATTAAAGAAATGGGAAGCAGGCCTTGCATGTATTGGATATTGGAATAGGGGATACAGCCTCAAGCCTTGTGGAGCAAGGCTATTCTTTAGGAAAGTTAAACATGCTTAACAATATGATTTCTTCACTAAAAATATATATTATTAGTAACAAAGAAGTTTAAAATCCAAGAATTTAATAATTTGTTTCTAGAAATACTATCACTGAATTTTTCATTTTACGGAGAATGAACAATAGGCCTAATGAACAATTCAAAACACAAATAATTGTCTATATTAGTTGGAAGTTCTTTCTAAAAAATACAATAAAATCAGTAGGTGTCAGTTGAGGAAAGTTGAACTTCACTTTGATGATTGTGGCTAGTGCCTTTAAATGTTCAATTCTAGGTAATTTAATAGACTATAACAACTCATTTTACACAAGATGGAGTGTGTGTGCAACTAATAACAAGAAGCCTGGATATCCAGACTTACTTATAAATACTTTTAAAACATAACAAATGTAAATATTAACAAGTATGGAGTAGTGAGCTGAAACTGAAATGTTTAAAATGATGAGAAATACACGTGTTGCCACAGATGCAGTTATCAGAGTGATGTGTTGTTTAAATGATAATGGATGCATTTGTTGTAATACAATGAAGTGACAAAGTACAAGTGAAAATTTAGTATGCCAGCAGGAATAGAATTATTCATGATGTCATCATGCTTTTATGAACAGGAGATATTTATTGTTTAATAGATTCATCAGGATCGTTGGAATAAATGAGTGATAGATTCATTGAAACTGATCCAAAAGTTCACTTACTTTGTGTTTGTTTCGGCAAACGCTGTTGCCTTTGTCAAAACTGAGATGAGACTGACGCTGCTTGTTGTCTCTTGACATATTTTCGAAGAATCAGGTCTAAATTGTTTACTTTCTAGTGCTGAGATCTAATATCAAATTAAGCAATTGAATTATAACCATTTGTGACCTGTCCCCACAAAACTCAGACAAAGTCGGGAAAAATATTTTTTCTGATTTGTCCACGCTGACATTACAAGCTTTAAAATGATTTATCTTTTGTTGACATTTCTCAATGTTTTGTCCATGAAAAGTCAATATTTCTCAAGAAAATTCCTTCGTTTTCTATTGATTTGGGGCAAGGGTATATGACTGTAACTCCCATAAGTGTTCTGGCGACTTTGTCTGGGTTTCGTGGGAGCAGGTCACATTTATCCCAGCCCTCATGAATGTGATTCAGCATTTAGAGGTAAAGTTGGCTGTGAATTAGATGTAATTGACCGTTATGAGAGGGTCGTTTTACAGATTCACTTGTGACATTGACATTTGCAATTGCATCCAGCCAGTCTGCTGCATAAATGACAACTTGTAAGGATGTACATGTCTTTAGGAATGATTTACAAATGCACAATCCAACATCCAGATTGACAGGTTAGAAAATCAACAAGAGTGAAATTTCAAACAAATGAATCAAAACTGAATGAAAATGTCTTAACACTATCTAGAATATGAAGTATCGTAAATCTGGCACCTTATTCTTATTGTTTTTTGAAATGAATAAAATGTTTACATAAACACCTCACACGCTTGAAAATAAATACAATTCATAATTTAATTACAGTTCTTTAATTCATTGAATACAGTTCGTCGGTTCAAATGTTCTGTCCGTGCATAACAATGCATTTTGTAATCCGTAGTAAAATATTTTGTTAACCCATTACTTATTCTATTCACTGGAGTCAATAAGTATAGATAATCCCCACTTGAGAAATTGCAATCCTTGACAGTCCTTTTGTGTTTACACGATAAAAAGCACGACCAAAAATAATCTCTAGGCGTTATGCTTTTCGTCGAAGACAATAGCCTATCCTATACTTTGATTGACAGGCCTCTTTTGTGCGGTAAAATTAATTCGATACTGCTATTGTCATTTACGATTTAGTTAACAAAATCCTTTGTCCTTTAATGAGATAACGGACAGAACATTTGAACTAGCTAAGTGTAGATAAATGGTACCAACTATTATAAAGAACACATTTATGACTAGTTGGTAGTTGGTTTCAATTTGAATTTAATCAATGTGGTACAGACGTTATCTTCTGTTTTTCCACGTGTGCATTTGTCTTTTGTTACTGCCATGCTGCTCAGAGGAGGGTGGTCGTGCATGGTTGCCGTTCTTATCGTATACGATCCCCGGCTGCGTCGATGTAACTCATGTCCTATACCGCTTCTATAAGAAACATCGTGGGAAAATACAACTTCCGGGATCGTGTGGGAAAATACAACTTCCGGGATCGTGTGGGATTGCCGCTAAAATTATATTGCTAATCGGTAAAAAATATGATAACATATATGAAAAGTGGGGTTCACGCGTGAACCCCAGGGGATTTAGGATAACATAATTATGCTTATTACGATAAGAACACTTTTGTTTTTTTTTGAGGAGAGGTAAAAATATGATCTTTGTAATTATTTTCTTCATTATGTGAGTCACGTGACCCAATAGAAATACACGTAGATCGTTCCCTTAATTTGCGTTTTGGAAATCCCTCATCCCTAAATCTAGAATCTTCTATAAATCGTGTCCGCCGCCGCCTGATGCTGCTATTGTCTATTGAGAATAAATTAGCCAGTTGGCAATTTAATATATGCTGTGTGCTGATAGCATTTTTAGACAAATTAAAATGAGTTTGTTTTATTAGAATAGCTCAATATTCAGTAATAATTACAGTCAATCTGACCTTTGATAGACAATAAAATCCACTCTATGCTTTTAAAAGCTTAAAGTTAAAGATTAATCATTGCTGCAAGACAAATATACATTTATTGGTTTAATTCAATGTAATGATGCTTTTAATGTCAGTGTATTGTATTGTATACTATGTTTGTGACAATCTAATGCTAAAAATCCAGACTTCATTTATTATTGATATCAACATTTATATGATTGTTTAAATGTTATGAACCATTTGTCCAATGAACTTGCAAACTTTTCATCAAATTGAAATTCTAGCCTCATTAAATTGTACTTGAATCATACATTGCTACTATTCATAAAAGCTCTAATAATAAGATGGTTTAATAATTATATTTTTAAATTCAATGTCTCCACTCCCTCTAGCAAAGTAATCAGTTTTAAAGGCATTACCTTATGATCTACCTGGGTCATGAAAATTTGTGAAACCTTATTTGAATCAAAGAAAGATCTTATAAATGATCAAATCAAACAAACAAACAAAATCATATCATTTGCTCTAAAACGACAATTTTCAGCCAAATTATTTCCTTGAGTTCTGTCAGCAGTGTTTCTGTTTTAAACTTAAAGTTGGAGATTCCAAATAGGCCTATGCCTGTTGATTTAAAAGTGAACACTATTCTTTGGAAGGTTAAATATACCTAATAACATGATTTCTTCACTCGTTACTAACAAAGAAGTTTAAAATTCAAGAATTTAGTAAATTCTAGAAATACTATCACTGAATTTTTCATTTTCCGGAGAATGAACAAATCAAAACACAAAAAGTTTTCTGTATTACTTTCTAAAAATACAATAAAATCAGTAGGTGTCAGTTGAGGAAAGTTGAACTTCACTTTGATGATTGTGGCTAGTGCCTTTAAATGTTCAATGTTAGATAGATAATTTAATAGACTATAACAAAACTAATTTTACAAAAGATGGAGTGTGTGCAACTAATAACAAGAAGCCTGGATGGCTTATTTATAAATACTTTTAAAATATAACAAATAATGTAAATATTAACAGGTTTTGGAGTAGTGAGCTGAAACTGAAATGTTTAAAATGATGAGAAATACATGTGTTGCCACAGATGCAGTTATCTAAGTGATGCGTTGTTTAAATGATAATGGATTCATTGTTGCAATACAATGAAGTGACAAAGTACAAGTGAAAATTTATTATGCCAGCAGGAATCGAATTATTTATGATGTCATCATGCTTTTATGAACAGCAGATATTTATTTTGTACAGCGCAGGGGCTAAGAATTAAGAGAGGTTAAAAAAAAATCAATTCTTTTTTGAATATCAAAATTTTGTTTTGAAATATTTGCCTATGTTTCATTCTCATTAAGCTGTGATGTTACTTTTGATAGAAGATATGTTAAGGGCACAGTTAACCCCTCATTTTCATAAATATATTAAGCTTTGTAACTCAGCAACCGATATGTAAATCCTTATAAAAGTATACATTTCTAGATGTGGATTTTCATGTAGCAGATGATGATTGGACCAATTTTGGACCAAAAATACATGATTTTGGACCAAGGTCATAAAAACCCTTCTTCTTGGTCCAGTATATTTGTAAACAACCTAACTAAATTTTGCAAAAATTGAATTTGGACCTCTAAATGCTTTTTAGAATCTAGAAATGCATGTCTAGGAACACATTTCTCCAATTTTTGATTTTTTTGAAATATTGCCAAAAATAGGTCCAAAATTAGTCCAAAATTATTTTTTTTGGGTCATTTTTGGCCTATCTCGTGCACACTGCATACTCATAGCTTAATAAACCTAGCGCAATTGTTTGGTTATGAACTCAATTATATTTCAAAATTTGACGTTCGAAACTCAGTACTACTACTTGCTGAATTTAAATAAAAATATAGTGTTGTGAAATTTTAAAGAAATACCCTTTGCAATGTGTTTTTATTTACAATAGTGACTGCAATATAAAACAGAAACAGAAAAGAAAGCACTCTTGAATTTGTTTTATCTATTCAGTGACTTGTTATGTATGATACACGAAGACATTATGTGAATGTGAAAGGCAATATATTCTGAATTTGAAAGGCAATATTTATACCCTACTAGTCATATCATGAATAAGCACAGTTAGGGTGAATTTTGTTGTTTGTCTTTGATTTTGAATGTGCCATGAATTGCATAGTAAGAGAGAAAGACATTGTAAATGACTTATTAATACCCTGGATGTTGTTTGGAGTCGTCAAAAGCTGTACCAGATTGTTTAGATATTCAAAATTTTAAATGCTTGAAAAGGGCAACAATTATACAATAATAGAAAGCACTATAATAAAAATCTTGTAAAACTCGCAAAGATTTGTCAGCAGAATGCTGCAAACGAAGTAAACCTGTGCCGAAACAGGAATATTTTACTCTGTCTACTTGCCTTATTTGCATGGTGACTTTGTCAAACATAATAATAGATGAAAGTCATTTTTTTAGGAAGTGTGAAAAATAATTTGAATGCAAAACTAAAGGAAAGTAAACATAAATAACACATTTGGCACAACATTAATACACAATCTTATAAACATAAAAGTAAAAGCAAAAACAAAACCAGACAAATTGAACAAGCTTTCAAAAATTAAACCAAGTAATTAAAGAAGCATGGTCCGATTGCCTCAACATTTTTCAAACTTTTCGAAAACAAAATGTTGCTCACATTTTTATCATAACCCAGCTGAGTTATGCTCTGTTGTGGAGATATATTTAAAATGGGTCTAATTACGGTAACCATAATTAATTTTACACAGTAACATATAGGCAGCTCAGAAATACAAAATTACCAATAAAATCAAAACAGGTTGAATGATTCAGATGAAATTTAAAACATAGATCTCTTGAGTGGTCTTTTTTGTGTGTATGACTTTGAAAATTGAATTTTGAAAAATTGGACCTAGCTCTGATCCAGTGACTTTCAATTGCTTGTTTGTGTTATGGCCTACAAATACTTTGTGCATTTTATTGGTTTAAAAAATGCTAAACCACATGTATTTGTGACACCACACATTAATGTACATAAAATTTGGTAATATTGAGATTATTAGAATTATCGCAGTGTAGTACAAATTGAAATGCTGACAGTGTAAGTACAAATTGAAATGCCGACATTTATTTGTAGGCTAGTAAAAATAAAAAAATAAGTCAAACAAATTGCAAAAGTAATAATATTTACAGGATAATATCAGACACACATATACAACAACTAGTCCAAAATCTAGAAAAATCTAGTTGGTGGAACAGTGATTAATTTGCATAAAACAAAATGGCTGCCAAAACATGGGTTAAAATTTCAAAATTGGTTAAATCGCGTTAAAAAACATTCTATTGTGTTCCACTAATCACAAAGAATCAGAAAAAGTATACTTCTACCCATCTCCGATGTATGGTTAATGAGTTATGTCCAATTATGTGAAAGGTCATATCAGGGGTCACGCAATAGGTCCTATGGGAGACACAAAATTCAACTTGTCCGATTTTCTTCATTATTATGTTCTGAGCTGACCGATTTCCAAAAAAATCGGACCGAAAACAAAATATCAGATTTTGAACATAATAATGATAAAATTGGATGGATTTTTTCGCATGATACTCAAAGATATTGGTCTCGCTATGAGTTTTAGAAATATCGAGCTCGACGCTGCGCGTCTCGCACGATATTTCGTAAAACTCATAGCTCGACCAATTTCTTTTTGTATCATGCTCAATCCATCCAATTTTATATCAAAATGGTCTCAAAATGATCCTTTCGCAAAAGTGTCTACATGAAGTAATAGTTTAAAGTTCTTTAGACCAGTGGTTGCTATGGTATCAGGCAAAACAAAGTTTATATTTTCCATTACATTGGAATCTAAAACCCCAAGTTTACTTTGATCTGTAACCATAGCAATAGTGCATCTGAGCCATTGCTAACTACTACTTCATGTAGATAGTTTTGCAAGAGAAACAATTTGAGACCATTTTGAAAAAAATCAGACGATTTTGAAATTTTGGTCTCCCATAGGACATATCACGTGACCCCTGATATGACCTTTCAGGTTTTTGGATATAACTTATTACCCATACTTCGGAGATGGGTAAAAGTATACTTTTTCTGATTCTTTGTGATTAGTGGAACACAATAAAATGGTTTTTGACACGATTTAACCAATTTCGAAATTTTAACCCCAGTTTTGGCAGCCATTTTATTTTATGCAAATTAATCACTGTTCCACCAACTAGATTTTTCTAGATTTTGAACTAGTTGTTGTATATGTTTGTCTGATATTATCCTGTAAATATTATTACTTTTGCAATTTGTTTGACTAATGGCCATAATTTTCATTAATTTTCTTAGTCTATTGTGGTATTTTGAAGTGATAAACCTCTTTATCTAGTCATGAAATAAAGAAAGCACTTAGCAGATTATGGTCAATAATTCTTTTCTTATGTACCGTAACAGCAAATGTATAAAATGTGGGATAAAACTTTCTTGATAAATTTATGACACAAGTAAATTTATTGTGTGTACAATGCTATCATGTTATTGAATTCTTTATATGTAAGCTTAGAGTAAATGCAAACATATCTATAATATCTAATATTTGATATAGATTGCTGTCCTTGATATATTTTAAATGGGCACTAGTAAAAGTCTGATTAAATGATTTTTCAGGTCACAATGTTGACTCATGATTTAAGTAGGTCATGACGATCATCACTCCTAGGTACAAATATTGTACTGCTTATGTCACTGCTGTAGATTTACTGGTTTCATCAAAATGATCATATTTACATTGGTTTTCGTTTACGCTTTTCATGATTATATAAATAGAATGATCTTTAATAGCCTTAAAGTTCTTGATTTTAACAGTAGTCCCAAGCTCGTAAACACAAGTAAAATATGATTTAATGGATCTTTGAAGCAGAGCCGATGTAGAGTTGTGTGAAAAGGATGTGCAATATGACATTGAACCAATAATTCTAGACAGGTGCTATCAAGTTATTGTCTATTATATATAAATTGGGATTTTTGATTTCATGTCTTCAAATCATGAAATATTACAAAATGGTAGCATTAAAGTTAAATGAGTTCAAAATTAAAATCATGACAACCTGAATTTGGTAGTCCACCAAAAAGGACCAAATACAGTGAGGGTGTGTCTGTCAAGACGGATCATGGGCGCAAGACTGCTTGATTTCATCTTGTGCCTTTGATCCTTCTTGGTAGACTATATATTGAATTTTGTGACAAGTTTACAACTTACTTGGAGCAATTGATGTTAAGAACAAATTTGAATTTCCATCTCAGGTTAAAGCCAAAAGATGAAAGAACTTTCTCTCTTTCTGTCTGCTTTGAGGGAGAAAATAACAGAGGTGTCCCATTTTCCATTTTGATCTATGCTCATCTATTCTGATCATGTGCAATTCATGATTTTTGATGTGTCATGATAGCTATGAGTTTACCACACAAAGGCATTGAACGGCATGATGTGATTCATTCATGTTGTCACTGGCATGTCTTGATCTGATCCATCACGCTGTGGAAGAAGTAACTTGAGGAAGTTTGATATAATTCAAAAAATGAAACACGATAAAAGCTAACAACTCTGCAAATTGATGGATTTTATCTGCTGACGGTTTTATTCACTAAATATGCCACTCTTGACCCAGATATTATATGAACAACATCATTTTCAATGTTGTGAAGGTACCAGACTTTCAATGAAGGAGCATGAGGCAATCCCCATTTAGGGACGTATCATTAGATTTCCAGGGGGAGCAGGATGTTGGGTTCGTGGGTTGATTTTTTTTTTGCACCTCATTCAGAAGCGATTTTTTTCCTGTGGAGGGGAATTTTTTTTCCCAAAAAATTTCCTGTTCCCCCCTAGAAATCTAATGGTGCGCCTCATAGTATTGTGGCAATGGTGGTATCTGGCAGATCGGTGTCCGACTGGTGTCTGGACGGTATCTGTGAGCAGTAGAGACGCCGTAAGCATGCCGCAAGAATTTAATTCTGAGTTAAAACCCTGTGGCTTGTATACGATGTCTTTAGTTATGGTCACATAACCACCGGTGTCCGACCAGCGTCCGATCAGGCATCGCAAGCATTCACCGGTGTCATACCGATGCCATACCGGCATTGCGGGGTTGCAGCTTCTTGCGTCTTATGTGACCAGGGTGTTAGTGACCTCAAAAGATGTGTGAATATTTGGCAATGGCAGTATCTGGCCCTGTAGTTCAGTAAATGGTAATCATTAGAGTTTGTGTTTTCAGTCATAAGAGCATTTTCACTAAGAAAAAGATATGCATTTATTAAAATGTAATGGCATGTAACAAAAATTCTGAATGCATAATTAAATTAATTTGATACATGTGGCATTTTCATACTATTCTGTCATAATTTACTTACAAAAAACTCAATATGTATACAACAATGCAAATTGGACGATTGTCATCAAATTGACAAATGGAATAGATTGTTTTCATTATAGAGTTATTAGTATACAGCTCCGTTACTTGCACAAACATTGCTCTGTAGCACACGACTAAAATGTCAAGAAGATTTTTTAAGGTGATACGTACTATATAGAAGAATGGATTGATTTTGTATTCAGTTCAGTGTATGTATAATATGGTAGAACCGTGCATCTTTTTGGGTTACATATTTGCGACAAATATTTTGCGCAACAATTCTTCATTGTTAAATTATTCCAATGTATTTTCTAAAAGTAACAGTGGTTTGTAAATGCTCATAATCACTGCATACTATATATGGAAACACAGAAATTCATATGATGCCAAATATTAGAAAATTTGTAATTATTAAAAAATTATTACAAATTAAGACAAATTTCTGCAATACAACATCATACATGTGTGTCTTGTCTAGTCTCAAGTCTTCACCGCATGTCTCTGTCTTTTGTTGGTCTGTGTTTTGCACTGTTCTTTTTTCTCGTTCTATTTGTTACCTTATACTACTCGAGCTTTTGCTCTTTATTGGCCATCACTTCAATTACGTTTATCTTTCCTTGTTAAAAATTGTATTCTCATTTATTGTATTTATACTGTTTAAATTATTTATATATTGCTTTGCTTTGTATTTGGAAAAATAAACTGAATCTGAAAACTGAAACAATTGTCATTGCTAAGGTTCTAATATTCATGGGAAATACATTGGAATTAATGAAGAAAAAGGCATAGAGTAGTTGATTTTGCTGATGTATCATACATTGCATGGACGTTGGTTTTTTAGTTTGAAATATAATGTAAACAGAGAAAATCAACATCTCGATTCATGATTTAAAACAAACCTCAACATTAACATATTCAACTTCTAGTTTGAGTCAGGATGTAACTTTGACAAGTTCAACATCATCCTAAATTATGAAATTTTTGCATCATTTCAAGTGTTAGCAATAACTGAGTGCAAATTTTCATTGTCAAATTCAACCCCTATATTATCAAAATATTTTGATTTTCTTTCATTATTGATTTTCAATAGGGACAATGAAAAATACTGTTCATTCTAAAAAAAAAATACTACTTGGCATTTTTAAATTAGCTTGTAATAGGCACATCCAATGTAAAATTAGAATTTTAATTGACTTATATATGCATTGATGATGTAAAAGCAATGCTTTACAAACCAACATCTTTCCTGACGAATATGAAAGAATAGCCTCTTATGCAATATCACCATGAAAATGAAATTTTAGTTTTTGACATTTTTGAAGCTGTTGATCCAAATTTCCACAATCTTAGGTAGTTAACTATTATTATCGGACATACAAAGTAAAAATTATCTGCAGATGAAATTTTAAAATGCGCCTTTAATATGCCTTTCCTGTTTAAATGTGTTCATGCTTGTGAGCTGACCCAAGGAATATGTTTCATCAAATTGAAACACTAGCCTCATTAATTGCGCTTGTATGCTGACACAGACCATCAGCTGAAGTCACTCAGCACAACAGTTGAACATCTCATACAGTGTGTGTTGTCATAAGATGAGTTCAATTATTTGATCTATGAGGGGTGTTTAATAAGTTCTAGGACTAAGGTAGAAGAAGATAAGCTATGCAGATTTTATAGTTCCATTTTATTGAGGAATTTATCAAAAGTTTCAAGTATATAAATATTTGCTTTAGTTTTTATTTTACAGAAATTTAATTTTTTTTATTTCGACATTTCTGGAAGTTGATTTTTTACCTCAAACCGGAAGTTCCGCCATCTTAGATCAAAAATTTGTTGACCTCCTTTATCATCTAGCTTACTACTCATGATTACAGTGATTTGATCTGTACAATAGTTTGTACTATTGCACGACATGAAACAAACTTGTGTGATGCCATGATATAAAACAGATATTGAATGTTTGAAATGTTGTCAAATTTGGACTGATCCATTTCACTCGGCGTAGGCTACGCCTCGTGAAATAGAAAAGTCCAAATTTGATCTCATGATATATTTTGTATTATATACCTCATATATAGATTCCTGTCCTCTGATTGGTTAAAAGTGAGGGCATGGATTTAACTAGGCCCTATAAATTTACTATGCCCGGGGCATAGTATTCACTAGGCCCCCAAGGTCCTGTAACTCGAGCTTTACACGCGCGACTGTAAGCATTAATGGTCAACACGCGCTGCAGTGTGTGAGCTAGTTATCTTGGGCGCACTGAATACGACGCGGTCAGCACAGAAAGGAGAAACAAACATCGTAAATTATCATCGGGCGCTTTGAGTGCTAAAAAGGTTCTTTCAACCAACCAATGGACAAAAATCTATATATTCGGTATATAAAACGAATATTGACTGCTTTTTGTTCGGGGTATGGTTAAAATTATTTCCCCTCGGTGATCCCAAAACCATG
Organism: Ophiothrix spiculata; assembly: GCA_000969725.1. NCBI lineage: Eukaryota > Metazoa > Echinodermata > Ophiuroidea > Amphilepidida > Ophiotrichidae > Ophiothrix > Ophiothrix spiculata. The sequence continues at coordinate 125,436 of JXSR01S035391.1, forward strand.
AATATGCCCTATATTCATGATTTTGAGATCACCTCGGGAAAATAATTTAAACCATGCCCCTCAAAGCAGTCAATATTTGTATACTATTGCACTCTCAGACATTAAATATCTGTATACTATTACCAGAATGAAAAAGCAGTCAATATTTGTTTTATCTACCGATTTTGTTTTGAGCAGGCAACAGTAAAATACTATTGACTTGTTCAAATCATGCCAATCGGTATATAGAATAAAATAATGAATGCTTATTGAACAAATTGTCGAAGAAAAATATTCTGCTGTTGCCTTAAGATTTTCAGATATATGATGATTATCAAAAAATGGCAAAAATCAATTGCAGCCTTAAACTCTGTTCTTGCCCTTAATAGTCAGAGTAGGTCAAATTCATAATTACCAATTCAGGACTAGGCAATATTAAAAATCAAATCAAAATATATGTCATTATACTAAATACCAAATAGCGAATACCAAAGCAGTTTAATATCAAGCAGGAAAGACAATTTTGTATCTCAAGGAAATGGTCAAACACTCTGACAGATTACCCGGGTTATTGACTTAGACATGGAGATTGTCGACAAGACGACTGACTGACTGACTAGCCAATAAGTATCTTGTTCACATTTCTGTATGTGTAGTATTCCATCCTACAAGCCGTGATGGAGTGTAGTGCTGTGTGCATGATGCCCGCAGGACTGAATCTGATGTCTTAGTAGATATGTCTTCTGGTATGTCTTATTTGATTTGATAGACTTGATTTGCCAATTATTGGTCTTCTTTGTAAGACCAAATTCTGGTTTTCAACCAATTGTTGTGAATGTTATACTTAAAGGTGCAATTAATGATTTTGATGTGACCTCTTTTCTAGCTAAATAAAAAGAAGAGTACAGCATACATATATACTGAAAATTTCCCTTGATTCCGACCAGTACCCAAATTCATCTCACAGGTTATATTTTTATTTTCCACCAAATGAATGTGAAATTCATATCATGAAGGGTGTGTGGGATGTAAATGATAAAAATATTGAGTGTGCAAGGTGTTGATCATGTAGCAGAATGGTGTAAGATTATAGTTTGGCTTTCATAAAAAGAGAAACACACAGACATATATTGGTTGCATTATTCATAAATTTCACATTTGTTCATTCAAATTCATAAAATTACATTCAACAATATGTCTTGGATATATCCATGACAAATTTGTTTTCGATATATTCATGACAGTATACTTGATTAACCTCTAAATGTCACACAGAATTAATTGCAGCACTTAGTGATTAAGTCTGGTGATTAGTATAAATAATCATGAACAAGTCAATGTGAAATATTTATAAAAGGTATAATTTAATCATTATTCCTCCAAAAATATTATTCTGACACCGTTTGTTTTCATGAATCTATAGACTCCCAATTTTTGAAAAATGGAATATTACATACAAATGTATATTGTAGAGCAATGAAAATGTGATAAATTGTTGGCAATGGTTTAGGCATTGCAGTGTTTTGAAACCAGGGAGTTTAAGCAATTAGTTCTACAAACATTGACAGTAGCAA
>JXSR01S035391.1:127038-139546 GCA_000969725.1 Ophiothrix spiculata
GTTACAAGCTTTTATTTTCAGCATTTTGAAAATCCTCATAGTCTACTGTGTTGTAATTACTTTCGGGCCCCGAAAATAATTTGAAAATGACACATTTTTCTCACTTTTCTTAAAATTGCAAGCACATATGAAAAATGGTTTGGGGATCGTAACATATACAAGTTGAGGATTTTTATAAGCTAAAAAACTCAAAGGTGACCTTGAGGGTGAAAAGTAGATCATGAATTGCCCCTTTAATATTGAAATTGTATCCCAGTTTGAAGAAGCTTTTACTGGTATTTTTATATCCATTCTGATGAAGGTATTACCGCTTATTTTTACTTCTTTAAGTATGAACAGTAATTCTTGAAATTCACTTCACCAAATGAATGTGAAATTCGTATTACATGGAGGGTGTGTGGGATGTAAATGATCAAAATATTTAGTGATATAGTTAAAGGGACTAGCCTAGATTCGCCCCACTAATTTTTTACCTACATATTTTTTTCTTGAATCGATAGAACATGTTAATAGTATAATCTACAAGTAGTTTTCCATGATTTTGAGGAATATTGGAGAACATTGCAATTCTTTACCTGCTTTAATTTTTTTCGTCAGCGAAAAAAAGTGGTGTGAAAACTTTAAAAAATCTTATTTCTACACATGTGATGGTCAATCAAATTATTTTTGATGAAATTGTTTCTCTTTTAATATGTATTAAATTATCTCCAAGAGTTTTGTTTGGTCTTTTATCTGGTAAATCCATCTGAGTTACAATATAGGATTTACGAAACACATGATAGTCACACCACCATCAAAGAATGATATATTGCAAATTAATTCTTTCTCAATTTGAGCCATTTGTGTGTAAATGTTTGCACTTTTTTGGATTTTACTATACTTAGCTTTATTTGGAGCATTTCATAAGTTTTTAATTCTAGGCGAAATCTAGGCTATTCCCTTTAATGTGAATGTGCAAGGTGTTGAGGAGAATTGTGTAAGATTATAGTTTGACTTTCATAAAAAGAGTAACACACACACATATATTGGTTGCATTATTCATAAATTTCACATTTGTTCATTAAAATTCATAAAATTACATTCAACAATATGTCTTGGATATCCATGACAAATTTGTTTTCGATATATTCATGACAGTATACTTGATTAACCTCTAAATGTCGCACAGAATTAATTGCAGCACTTAGTGATTAAGTCTGGTGATAAATATAAATAATCAATGTGAAATATTTATAAAAGGTATAATATAGTCATTATTCCTCCAAAAATATTATTCTGACACCGTTTGTTTTTATGAATCTATAGACTCCCAATTTTTGAAAAATGGAATATTACATACAAATGTATATTGTAGAGCAATAAAAATGTGATAAATTGTTGGCAATGGTTTAGGCATTGCAGTGTTTTGAAACCAGGGAGTTTAAGCAATTAGTTCTACAAACATTGACAGTAGCAAAGAATTAATGCGGATCATTCATATCTACATGTCGGAAGTCTGGCAGGAAGTTAGTAATAATTTGATTGAAGATACAATCACGGCTCTGGGCTTTATCATTACACAAAATTATTTAATGTCTTGATTTTATGATGAAATATGCCTTTTTTCAAATTATTAAAAACATACATTACATGGAACGTTGAAAATATGGATATCAGTTAGAAACAGGTGGTAGTAATATTTGTCGAAATCTTATCAAGAAATCAACTTGGTGTTTACATTTTATTTTTCTCCTATTTATCAAATTGCATAATGCAGTCAGATTTCTTTAAATCCAGTGCATTATTTTGTGCATCAAATCCAATGCATCTATGCTTTCCAAATGTGTGCTTTTGCAGATCTATCACCCATTTTAGTAGTGATGTTGAGGAATAACATGAAAATTTAAACCAAAATGTCTAGATAAAGTATAAAAACAAAAAACACATTTTGCTTTTATATTTTGTGACCTGTCAATGAAAACAAACTGTTTCTTAATCTTTTTCTGTCTTACACAGCTTCAATAAATACATGTGAATCGAATACATTTAGTATCAGTGAAAAGCTTGGTATGATCATATTATGAAGGCAACAGGTTATATGATCTCTAGGAAATTGAACTTTTAAGGACAATCGGCAGCTGTGGCAGACAACCAGAAATTGTAATTGTTTGCGCCATCCACGTATTTTGCTATTTTGTCTTTTTGGGGCACTGATTCTGAAAGCCTTTTTAATTTTTTTTTCCATAAGCCTGCATCGATTCCCATATGTTAGGAATTGCTGAAAACAAGTATATCTGTAATTTTGATCTCTAAAGGTGAAAACATACTTCTTTTGGGCTACCAAACATTTCGTGCATCAAGTCTTTGTCATCTTATAATCTGATATATAGTTACAATGTATTTTCTATTAGTAACGGATGCTTGGTGATGAAAAATCAATACTCCACCAAATTTTCTTTGCTTGGTGATTTTCAACGCCAATCATCCATTATTGATTAGAAGATGTATTGGAATTAATGTAATAACAAAGACTTGTTGTACCAAATGTTTGATAGCTCAAAATAGTATGTTTTCACCTTTACTCCATATCAGAAAAATCTTTGAAGTTAGGAAAAACCACTTTTTCTCAATGATTCTAAATTAATGAAACAAAAGGTTATACTGCAACCAGTTCTCAATTTTTCTGTTTGTTACAAGTGGTATATTTGTATTTCATAAGGAATATGCTTGATGTTGATCATGTAACATTTAGTCAAATATTGAAAATGTTTGACTCACATTTTGATACAAATAAATTTACTGTCAAACTGGTCATATTGATTTATTGTTTATAAAAAGTTATAGATATATTAATGTGGTAGCAAATTATCCACAACTTTTTAACAACTAATTAATAAAAAAAAGGACATACAGATTCCAGTGAATGGAATTCTAGTAATAGTATGCATAGCTCATTTGAGATTAAAGTACTGCCACTGATACGTGTAAATTTAAAAAATTGGAGAGACTCATTGATTACCATGGACAATACGTACTAAATAGTGCAAAGTCAGAATTTGCTGTCTGTTTGTTGCTTATTCAACCCAGGTGCACTCATAATGCTGTAGCTATGTCCATTCCAATTCTCTATCTTATCAGGCGTGCAAAATTGATCAAGTTCTCTTGCACACTTGAACTGCTTTACGAAAGTGTGGGATTTATTGAGCCCTTTACAGTCGATTTTGTTATTGATGATTATTTGCTATCAAGTGAATGAGTTAATTCCCAGAATGAGGCACTTGTCAGTTAATGATTATAACAAGCTAGGTTTACCCGTAAGTGACAGCATCATGAATGGTAACAGTACGTCAACATAAATATGATGTGATTGAAATTTTGTTTCTTGTGTCACTCAATTACAGATTTGCTATGATCCTATTCTAAGGGTATTGCTAGATTCAAATGGCTTGCTTGATTCTTGTCTCATTCAAACCAGACTATTATGTGCTGTGTTCATTCTATGGAGAGATTTGTTATCTTTCTCACCTAATAACTACCCTGACAGTTTGAGATCTCTCTGGGGTCAAAAGGCGGTGATTTCCGCAGTATTGTAAATTCAATTGAATCAAATTGTAATATCATGTTCATGTTTCCTTGTTACCCTGTTGTAATGTTTCGTAGATATATGTGGTTACCAAAATGGCCTAAGAGGCCTGCTACCAAGTATATATAAAAATTGCTGTGACAGAGTGGTCATTGCTTAATATTCATATTTTCAAATATTGTAAATATCTGATGTAGAATTTCATTTGGGGTTCTCGAGGTTTTTTGCAATGTGCCACGTAAATGAGAGGAATGTATGATACTGATAATACAACAGATGCACACTTTCCCAGTGTATTTCTTCATTTTGAAAGTCAAAAAGTGCTAATCACTTGGTCATGTGTCATACGTTGAAAATCCTAAGTTTATGTAATAAGTAGTCAACACGATTGAAGGAAATGTGGGACCAAGATGGGGTAGGATATATGTGCCCGTCATATCTAAAGGTACCTTAAGGTCGGCATAGTAAATTACAAGATACGGGGCCATTGAAGCATAGTCAAAAATCACGTCCGAGGTCGAATTTCTAATTTCATCAGAAACGTTACATTTGAAGTGTATTCTATCTTATTAATCAAGTTCCAACATCCAAAACATAGGACAAATGTTTTAAAAACCGAGATAAAAATCCTTTCTCCATTTAAATTTTACCAGTTAAGAAACTGTAAACTCAATTTTCTCAGAACTTTAGTTTTCTGAATCAGCCTGATGCCTTTTACCAATTTGGATGTAACTTTGCAGTCGAACATCCAATAACCAAAAGCAAGGTGTCATTTTAAAGCTTAAAATACAATCTTTCAGATGAGACCAAAAAAAAAATCTATTTTCATTTTTGGACCCTTAAGGTACCTTTCGATATGACGGGTCACATATGAACATATCATTATCAATTTCTTTTCATGAATTGCATGCAAACACTAATCTTCTCCACCGTTGAAAATTGCTTGACATAAAACAACCAATGGGCTGTAATGAGCCGTTCACATAATGTTACACTGTATAGTAAGAGATGCTGCCATGTCAACTTGTCAATACTAATGATATCATCTTGGTTTCATTGCAGAATGAGGCCATCCGTGAAGTCAGGCTATGCTACCAGTCCATAAAACGTAAGGAAGATGTGATCCAGGTCAGAGACTGTGTCATGCTGAGGTCAGGGGTCAAGAGGAAAGATCTACCATTCGTTGGTAAAGTTTCAGCACTATGGGAGGATCCTGAAAGTGGTAAGTGCAAAATTGGTCAGGAAATAGAAAAATAGTGAAAAAATACAAATCAAGCAATGTTTTAATGTTAATTTTAATATAATTATATATTTAAAGGATTTGAAAAATGATCTGAAAGTAAAATTTGCATTGATTGAATTGTTCCTCTATGTTAAGGATGGAAAAGGTGATAAAATCTACCAAGAGATCATGTGATGTTGAGTCAAACATTCCCAAATGTCACAGGTAACATTTTGCACATTTTCGTCAATGATTTTAATTGAAATTGACTGAACTATGCCGGGGTAGTAGATTAATGATGCGTCTCTCAAAAGCTTTTCTTGATCTGTGTTTTAAGATAAAGTTCCAGAGGGATGGGGTAGTCACTTTCAATTCTGTGATGTGGTATATTTGGCCAAAACATATATATCTGAAATGCAATATTGAGATAGGGTCTGCTAATTGTGGTATGCTTCATCTCTAATACCTTTAATGACAACCTGTACAATTTACAGTGGCATAATCGGACATTTTCGAGGGGGCGAGCAGGGGCAAAACAATTTTGCAGAGGGGTGGGGAAGTTTTTTCTCATATACAAAAAGGTACAACCAACAGTTTGATACCATAAGCTGTACTGCTGCTAAGGGTGGTGGACTTTATTTTCAAGGTGTAGTGAATTCAAGAAAAGCAGAGAAAAGATTCAAAGTAACAGCCTCTGTATCATTTTGCTTCCACATTGGCCATTTCAAATTTGATATCAGGGGCTGATTTCACTAGCATATAGCGATCATTTTAGCGATGGTCGCTAACCCCATTTTGAACTCCAAAAATTATTGCTAAATTCTTAAAAATACTCGCTATTTAGCGATCAAAACGGGGTTAGCGACCATCGCTAAATATTATCGACCCCTGATATCAAATTTTGAAATGGCCAATTTGAGACAGGTGAAATCGGTCCCTGGATTATTTCATGTGCTAACCCCAGTCTTTTGCATTTAGAAAAGGTATTTTACAAATAAAAGAAGATTCTATCAAGTATTTATTTGAAAGAAAAATGAAGCAAAGCTTTCTCACAGTGTCTATTTTGCACTATTTCAGTTCAAGCAAAATCTGTTTCTTTTGATACTGAAACTGAAATCTTTTGCCAAAGAAAACAATACCTGGTGCTTTTCTAAAATAAAGTATATAAAACAAATAGACCATAAATATGTTTTCAGTTCCCTGGGTTATAGCTAAGTAAAAGTTTAAGGAAACAGCATGGTTTGAGTGCCCATTTCTCTTTGGAAGTAATTGGGGTACATTGTTTTTGCACTGAGAGGATCGCCATACCTCTTTCGTTACAAGTATGTTACCTTAAAAATATTGAATTATGCCAGAAACCATCTGATACTTGGTGAATGTTGGGTACATGAGAGTCAATGTCTTATTCAAGGACAATGTACAGCTACTAATATCATCCTATCCACAAGCCTTAGAAACACCTGATATCGCGACATTATTCCGGTGCTCACCGATAAATGTACTCCTTTTTACTATAATGAATCACCACGTGTGACGAAAGTCTCTTGAAAGCAGCCACAGCTATAGAAATGTTTCCATTTTGACGTCACGATATCGATTCAAGAAGTTAACTGTAAGGAGCCCACTTATAATTCCTATCTTTTACCGTGAGATTTCATGTGGTAGAAAGCCCAAGGGAAGTGCTTGTTTTAAAGAATTAACCGATAGCAAACCGTTTTAAGTTGGATAAATCATCACTTGACTATCTGTACTTTCACGGAATGCTTCAACTTAATTTGTGACTAGTTTTATTTCCGAGTAAAAACTGATTAAATTTGCATCAATGCTAAAAAGGTTTTTGCAGATGAATATCGTAACCGCATAGTCGTTCTAGGTAAGTTTTTTTGAATTATTTTATCATTAGTACAATCTTATGACCAAGCCGAGTTACTATACTAATCAAGGATTAATTTGATACCAAATACATCAAAATAAATTGAGTTGATTCTTCACAATTAAGAAATAAGGAATTGCATTACATGTTCAAAACAATAGCAACATCGAATGAAGTCCTCATTAATAATTTCTATCGCCAGTATCACATAAGATACTGCACAGCGTGATAGGTAATTACTATGCACAATACACCGATCTAAAGACCTCATGCATCGCGAAAGCGTAACTACCCAAATTAAACAGAGCGACACGGAGTATCGTTTTGGCCAAACTTGTATAGTACTATAAGTAATGTTAAATTGACAAGTGCACACATCGAGAAGAGTGGCTTAATGGACTAAGGCGCCGTGCATTAATGACTTATTAGTATCAGACCAACGTCATATCCAACGTCATTTCACTTTCTAGGCCGGGTTCGAGTTCCTCCTTCACTTCTTATTTTCATTTTAAACGTTCAATAGATTTATTTAAGAGTAAAGACACCAAATAATTGGGTTTCTGATTTTTTTTTTACAACTTTAACTCGTTTACACAAATAAAATCAACTCAATCCCACCCTTCATCATTTACTCTTGTCAGGTATTCATAGCCTCAACACAGGCCTTCCGATGATCAGTCTTGCATACACATGCTGTCTAATTGAAAGTAAAGTACTCAAAACCATGTTTCCAGCCAACCTTCCTCATATATCTTAATACACGCAAGACACACATTGGTGCTGTTGTTATGTCTGACCAGTCTTTATGCGAATTCAGTGTAGTAGATAGAGATATTGATTCTGGTAGGCCTATCCTAAATATAGATCTGCTTGGTCAAGGGTCAAATTTTCTTGTTAACAATATTTTCTACTTGGTTAACTTTCAAGTAGGGCTTGTGAGTGATTGGTTCTTGTAAAGCAGTGACTGACTCATTACCATACAGTTTATCTCTTGGTCTTGGGAAAAATGTCTCACTGCTAGGCCTTGTGTATCATGTAATTACACAAACCAGTGAACATTAGTGATATGTTTCTCACCACGTTACCATTTGTGTTGTCAAAAGGAAACCAAATTTGTTCCAGGAAATTCACACAAACTATCGATAGCCCATTGATGTGAAAAATTGTGGAGGTGAATGAGCTGACAAACGCAAGTTTTCCCAATACGAATCTGTCACAAGATATTTTTTCTACAGATTTACATTGCAAAATCATTTCACCACTTTTGAAAATTAGCCAACAGGATTTTTGGTCCCAATTTCAAATGTTGAAATATTAAGATGAGAAAGTTAGTACTGTCTTTAGGCAAAACATTCATCTGGTTTTTTTTCCACCTATACCTTAAAATTTGTAGTGTACAGCTTGTTACAATTTTATAAAGGCTTTCAATGTGTTGCACTCATCTAAAGACAGAACCTTGTGGAATTCCTGTTCCACTTGTAAAATTGGGGTGCTTTGTCTAATTTTGAGGCATCATTTTAAGCTTAGAAAATGCTCCAGAATCAAACGCTTTTTACCAAAAATTGTCTTCTCCTGCAAAGTCACCCTCTATCTTTAGCTGCATTACAAAACAACCTTCAATTTTGGAAAGCTATTGAATGGTTTTAATGCACTTTTCCAACATTTTGGGATAGCTAATTCTGCAATGTTTGGGCCAATTTGATAACAACATGTGACAGATACATACACTGCCCATGGCATGTTTACTGTAACACAAGTTGTGGATTTGACAAACATCAAGTGGCCATGATCAGAAATGAGCAAGGCAAAGTCGCTATTGAAGATTCATTTCCACTAAATGTCAACGCATGCATGTATCATGTTTCATGTCACGCTGAAGGCTCCTTATCAATCCACTGCAAATATAACATGCATATCTACTCATATGTTTCTTGCCGGGATGCAGAATAAGATTCCGTTATTTTCTGTCCACTGTAGGAGATAAGGAGCTATTATAAGAATGATACTATGACAGGAAAAAATGGCAATTTGGAAACACAGTGCTAGGAATATGTTGATTGATAAGGACATTTTGCTATATTGCTAAGGACATGACATTAAAGAATATCTCATGGATCAGAGGAATTGTCGGAACAGCTGATCATCAGAAACTCAAACGATTTGACATAATTTCATTGTTTTCAGGAAAGAGTTATAAAATAATACTTTCTGAGAAAAGAAAATTTTCAACAATGAAGACTGGAGACTATAATACTGGATAATATAGATGGTTTGACCCCCGGGGTTTGGCTTAGAACATGTGTGGCTACATTTGAAAAGGGATGCTTGTCTTTCAGCACTCGAATTATGTTAATTTATTTTAAAGCTTTTGAAAGGACAAAATTCCCTTAAATAGAAGTTCTATCACTTTTTTTTATAATGTTTGTTCATCCCACTGGTTTCTTCCAGTAGCAAAATGTCCTTATCAATCAACATATTCCTAGCAATGCGTTTCCAAATTGCCATTTTTCCTGTCTCAGTATCATTCTATAATAGCTCCTTTTTTTGCAATAAAACATGAATACAATCCCTGGCAAGAGGACAATTGTCTACATGTATGTTCTTAAAATTAGCTTAATATAAAACAACAACATTTTCACCATTTCTCAAGGAGAGAAAAAATGATCCAATCCATTTACTCAATCTTTTTCATCTTAATTGTATCAGTGCATTATTAGCCCAAATCTGTAGTTATGAATTTATAAGGTTTAGACAAAGAAAACTCAGGGTATTTTCATTTTAGTTCCTTTAGTATTTTAGTAAAAACTTCAATTGTTGTATAGCTCGTTTACAAGTAACTTGTCATGTTTCCAAAAATTACTAACACACTTATCCATTTAATTATGCCTAATCAATATACATACATTCAAATGCATTTGAACTATCCATATGCAATCTTTCATTCAACCAGTTGCTGGCTCATTCCAGTGGAAACTGAACCTTTTTTTATTTCAAGCAAAAAATCAGCTTTTTTATTCGACCACATAAACATGTTTTTCAGTCATACATTTGTTACTTGGTACGTGAGAAGTATTTTCCAATCAGAAATTTTAAAGTTTGTATATCCGTGCATGAATGAGCACATGTTTTGTTTCAAAAATGTCACAAACGTTACCAAAGGTGACACCAAAATGTCACAAAAAACAATGCATTGAAATAAATCCTGGCGATATAATGTTCTGTAACTGTTATGAAAAATTTGTAAATATGTTTCCCATAATCGGTGTAAGGCGCAATAAAAAAATCGTTGACACTTCAGAGAAATTGTACTTTGAAGTGATTAGGAGCAAAAAACCATTTCCGTGCGCGGTCACAAACGTTACCGAACGTTACATGGACTTTACTCAGGATTTTGGCAATTGATTTAATTTTCAAACATCTACATGTCTTGACACCACCAGTGAGCACCATTATCAACAACAAACTCGTTGATATAATGTTTATGCTAGGTTCTGTGGCCATTTAAAAGTAAATTTTTTCAATTTTTCGGTCACAAACGTTACTTTGGAATGAGCCTGCTAAGTTATCACATCAACCGTAAGATGTTTCAATAAATTATAATTAGAATTTTAATGTATTCATTTATTTGATAATTTAATTAAGTCATCACAAATCTAAGGATTCTTTTTTATTTGTAGCTAAATGTAGATACAGGCAATGTGTTACCATGGTAAATTATCATTTTATAAGAATTAAAAGATCATATACTTTTCCCAGACAAAATTACATTACTAGGACTAGGTCTACAGGGTGGACCAATAAAAGCGATATTGAAGTTCAATATCACGTAACTTAAAATTGGGAAATAATTCTATAATAATTTTTATATATTCATAAATTATGGTATCTTGTCCTTGTATGGTGAAAATTTCATGTCAAACAAAGCTTGCATTTCGAAATTATTGCCATTTGCGCAAAAAGAGTCAAAATCAGGTTTGTCCACGGGGCAAGTTTCCATGGGTGCACACAATGAGTGTTGGTTATAATATCTGTCTTAATTATCTGATTGGTTCTGCGTTACTGATTAGATTAAAGAATGTGATTAAGGAACTTGCTTCGAGAACTCATCTTAGGATGAGTTCTGCATTTACAGCAGCAATGTTTGCTGCAGATCCCCCTGTTCAAGCTTTTTCTTTATCCCTGTTCAAAACAGTACCAAAGTGGTGAAACTTTGTTCTAACTCTGTAAATAGTCTTTGTACATATGTGCATTAGGCAAGTCATTCCTAATGCATGTGTACGATCTACACAGACTATTTAGAGACTTAGCTTAGCTGGTCGCGTAGCTACCAGTTCTAAAAAAACGTTCAGCAATAAATGTTCTCTCCCGTCTTGTGAACTTCCTCTTCTTACCGCCTTACAAACCATCTTCATAAATGAAAACGAAAGTACACCAAACTTATGTTATTGTGATGCATGCATGCATGTCAATAGCACTCTCAGACAATGATATTCACCTTTAATATGATAATAATAAGTATCAACTTCATAAAGAAATAAAAACCATGCTGATTATAGACCTAATTATGATTCTAATAAACATTAAAATATTCCTGGCCGTGGACAAAGTGGAATTCTGCGTTTTTTGCGCGAATGTCAATAACTTTGCAATGCAAGCTTTGTTTGACATGAAATTTTCACCATACACGGACAAGATACCATGGTTTATGAATATATAAACATTATTCTCGAATTATTTTCCAATTTCAAGTTACGTGACATTGAACTTCAATAACGCTTTTATTGGTCCGCCCTGTATGATCATTTAGTATGATATTGACTTGGTTCAAATCTGTAGTTACTAAATTTATAATTCAAGAAATTAGAAACATTTAAATATTGGTAAATTGTAATTCTTTTCATTGTATTATCAGCCCATATAGTGTTGCCTGTTCATATTTACAAACAAATCAAATTTAGTAAATTGATAGTTGACTTGCAAATCTCGTGCTCATCACTGTGAATTAATTTTTCACCAGCTACTAAGTGTCAATGATAGCAATAGGGTTGATTTCAAGACAGGAAACTTTCATGTGAGCAGTACCTAATGGCAGTTATGACACAGCAGTGATCATAAGAATAGGTCATGCAAACATGGGGTAGATGTAACATAAAAACTCTATCTTCATATTAGTTCAATGTAGGTTTATTCCAGAAGTTCAATACATACTGCAAAATGTTTCATTATCTTGGCAATTTAATTTTCTTATAAATGCAAAACTCCCAAGACAATTGAGCAAATGTTATGAAATCTATGGTTCAAAATATGAGCTGAGCGGAAGCGTTGCGGCGTTGGAAGCGCCCTTAAGCTTGTACACAATATGGTGAAAATTAAATTATCTGTCGAATGTTGTCATGCCAAAAGTTGAAATCCTACAAGAGTCATTTTTCACACTCTTTTTACGTGTTACATCAAAAGGTACATGTTGTCGGTCATACAAATTTGGAGATGCAGGCAAATTGTAATGAAAATAATAAGAACATTATTGTTGCTATAACTTCAAAACCAGAACTTCAATTTTCACAAGCAATGTATCATTTGAAAGCTTAAATATAGCAAATGACATGAAAATCTGAATTTTGTTTAAGGTAGACAACTTGTACCTTTTGATGTAATGTGTCACATATATATATATATTCATACCAGGAAATAATTTCTTGGGCTTTTCCAGAATATAGGATCAGGCTAGTTATTGAAATAATGCATGTTTGATTACTCTGTATACCAAAAGTGCATCAAAATGGTTATAATAAATAGCAGAAAAAGAATGTTACTTGTTTCTTTTGCATTTTCTTAACTTTACTATTGTTCA
>JXSR01S035393.1:3214-15836 GCA_000969725.1 Ophiothrix spiculata
TAATATTTGGTCACAGTTCTAGCTAAGGTAAAATATTTCCCACCAAAAACCGTTGACTATACATTTTAGGTGGACTATGATTTATCGTAAAACCGAGCACAATATGGAGTAACAAGAACAGACTTTTAGGTCGGGCCAGCGCTGCAATAATCAACCATCAAGATTTAGATTTTCTATTAGAAAAGGTAATTATACATTTTGATTCTTAGGAGTTGAAGTTTACAATGAAATATAAATACATGTATGTTTATACTTAGGAGTTAAAATCTATTTTTTTATACTAAAGAGTTCAACTTGACAATAACTGTGCATGCTGACATATTTTTCCCCTAACACTCGAAACAAACACTAGTATTCAAAATTATCTCAAACTTGCAAAAGTGTCTCGAATTGAAAATCATCTCATAATGTATTTCATCTTGCTCCAAATATAATAAGCAAAATGAAATACATTATGAGATGATTTTCAATGTTAGACACTTTTGCCAATTTGAGTTACTTTTGAGTACTAGAGAAAGAATATGCCTAGACTATTTCTAAATACTTCTGATGTCGAGAATACCAGGCAATTAAAAATGCATTATCTGTATAAGATAGTTTAAACATTTATCAGTTGCTTGTTGACCGAACGTTAATAAGTCTAAAGGGTTTTAATCTAGTCATTATAGAGTAGATAATATATCAGTATGTTAGATTACAAAAACTTAAGTAGACAACAACAGATTTGAATTCATTACAAAAACTGAATACATTACTACACTGCAAATTTGCCAAACACCAGACGCAAGTGTTCTGTCAGGTTTCAATGGCATATTTGGACACTCATGATACATTATCAGTGCATGGTACTTATAATATAAGAAAGTTACCACCTTAAAGCTTAAATACATTGCTCATAGGTTTCCTATGAATAAGTATTATGACAAATATTTGAAAATTTGTTACACTTTTTAAACACTTGACACGTGTTCAAATGTTTGAATTTGAACAAATCTGACTGACACGTCAGTATTCAATTTTGAACGAATAGCAACTTTTAACACGTCGAATGTCGTGAATAAGAGCCTCAGGCATGTTTTCATGTGTTCAGTTGAACACTAATGTTCACAATTGACATTTGTGAACACTAATTTCAAAAGAAAACATGCGTTCTTTTGAAATTAGTGTCCAAAAATGTTAAATATTCTTTTATTTATTGACAAGTTGAACACGTGTCTGATGGTAGTCAGGTTTTGCCAGTGGCGTAGCAAGCATATGGCAAGGAGGGGGCAGACTGCCCCCCTCCCGACAAAAAAATCGAGCGGGAAACCGGTTAAGCAAGCGGGAAAAATCAGGAAAGACAAGAAAAAACGAGAGAGCAGCTGCAAGACTGGTAGACAGGAAACATTTGGAGATACAGAAAATCGTGTCAAAAGATGTGCAAAAAATGCTTAAAACATTTTTTTTTCCTTTTAGGTTTTTTTAAAATCGACTTGAATTTATTTTGGGTCTTCGAAAATGTTTTTTTTTCTGGGAAAAATTTGGGAGAAATGTGAACACGGCGGGAGAAATTTGAAAAAAAAAAAAAAAATGGGACGAAATGTTTTTGCCTCCCACCCCGCCTACCAAAAAGTCTGTCTACGCCATTGGTATTTGCAGTGTATTGTTTTTTCAAGGGACGCATGTTGCTACATTGTAATCAACTACCGACATATTTTGAGGGCATGGCAACCGCATCATGATAATACTTCGCCGTAAAACATGATGATAAGACTATTCGAGTTTGATAGTTTATTTGTTCCGCTGACACGCACCTTATTGCAAACTCTCTTCAGATTCCACTCGTTGATTTGGTTACCACTGACGACGCCTCTTGTTTTTTACCTTTCGATGTTCCTGGATCACAACCAAGAGCCACAAGGAATGCTTTTCGGTATCGAGCGTTGGTGACGCTGTATATTATTGGATTGACCGACGAATTAACAATATCTAATACTCTACTTATATAAGCAACGATCTGCATTTTTGAGGGGTCAAAAAATTGTTTAAAATTATAAAATCTAGATATCAATAGATAAATGTTGTAAAATTGAAATGGCGCCAAACATAAAAAGAAGACAATGCCAGTTATGACGAGCATACGGGTCACTGCGTTGCGCATTTTGTCCGCCTGAATTTGTAGATCCCCCTTTTCTTCCCCACCTATAGCAATATCACGCATGCTAAGCTGCCGAATAATCAGAAAATACAGCAGGGAATTAACAACGAAAGCAACTATAAAAGGAATCGATTGTGAGAAACCAACAACGTAATAAAATTCATCATGGGTAGCTGTACAAATATTCATCACAAAAGGTAACTTGCCTTGCCAATGCGCGGGCCAAACTATGCAGAAATTATAATGCGCGCTGAAGTTGGGAGAAGATAAGCCTGTGAAAAAAAATGCGATCACCCAAGTTGCAGATACTACTCTGATTGTATGACCTCTGCTATTAACCATGCGGTGCTTTAAGGGATGGCAAATGGCCATGTAACGCTCAATGCTTACCAAAGTAACCAGTAACACAGACGCATAGTAGCCAAGATACGCCATGGAGTAGATAAGACCACAGGCGGCTGGCGATTCATATGGGACTGCTCTATTAATGTCAGAAGACCATATATACCTGTAATACGAATTGACTCCTTTTGAAACGATTAAGGTCAAATCTGCAACCGCGAGATTAAAAAGGTAAAAGTTAGGAATGGTCCGCATTTGCTTTACCCGAGCAATGGTAAACAAGAATGCCGTATTGGTCAATACACCGATTGTGAATATTATCGGATAAATGTAATTTAATATCAGTTTATCAGACCAGGTGTAGAAGAAACTTTCCACGATGTAATCCGGGACGTAGAATAAGATCTGCAATAAACTGCCTGGTGGACAATCGGGGATTTCATAAGGTAATGCTTCCGAAATCCATGGTTGCTGAACGCTTTCTTCAACCGATGCATTTGTGAAATTTAAATCTAAAATGTCGTTAATATGAGCCTCATACAAGTCCGTACTCATTTTGATGAATTAGCAAAATACCAAAACTTATGAAAATGTTGAAATGGCTCCAGTCGTGCAGTTCCGTTTTCACAAACGATAAGCTCCTGTGCAAGTTTGGCATCAATTCCTTGAGACAATTGACCAATTGTTGCCTAACATTAGATAATAATTACTAGTAAGTTCAAAGCAAGCTTTTTATATGGAATTTGTAGAGAACGATTCCACTCGTCAAAGTTCAGTGCATGTGTCTATCCAACGACCTGTTGACGAAAAATATAACAAAAATGGTGTCTTAGATTTGATAATTGTTAGTTGGAGAAAGAAACACACACACACACATGATGAATAGTTTACTGTGTTGTTGTGGTAGAGCCAAAGGTGTTTGCTAGAGAACATTAAACGTATCATTTGCCCAGCAATATCGTATTTACAAAATTGCATTTTCCAATAAAATGATAACATTTGAACCAATTAATAACATTACAAATATAACAGTGTAATTATGAGAAAATGTCAAGTAGTTCGAAAACTTTTTCGTGCAAAATGAATAATTTATTCAATGTAATCAACAGATATTTAATACATGAAGTAAGTTTGGCCCTATAAGTGGATTTTGCAAATTCTTGTTTCTGGTTTACAAAGAACTCTGACGATCAAACTGTACCGTTCGATAAACTCATGCTTTGTGAATATGACAAAAAATGAAAGAAAGTGTACACTGAAAACAAAAACTAGTCAAGCAGCTGCTTGACTAACTTTAAACTAGTCAGGCAGGTTAGTCCAGCTTGCCTGACTAGTTTGACGTTGGTCAAGCCAAATTTCAAACTAGTCAAGCCTGCTTGACTAGTATTGACTAGTGTAAAACTAAGCCCGCTTGGCTAATGTGCGAAACTTTGCTTGACGAGTTTGTCAGACTGAGAGCTTGACTACCTTGATGGTACAAAAGAGCTTGACCAACTTCAAGTTGGTCAAGCTAGCTTGACTAGCTTAAGTTAGTCAGACTGAGCCTGGTCAGGTGGAGTCTTTGAGGACAACATAGTGGACAGCACAGAAATGTGAAACACCGTGCCGTCGTTTGACCTCATAAATGTCACCATCATGTACTACTGATGTATCGTGAATTATATCATTTGTATATGCAGCTGACTGACTATTTTGGTGGTACTCATATGTCACTCTTAAACCTCTCTCTACATTATTGACGGATTAGCTATAGCAAAGACTGTATCCTGTGACTTTGCAACTACATGGCATGCATATATATTGCACTAGGTTTGTCTAGTTGGCTGGACTAGCTTGAGGTTAGTTATTTGGGATCGGCTAATTTGAGTAAGCTAGTCAAGGCGGCTTGACTAGTGTTACATTAGTCCATCCAGCTGGACTAATGTTATGTTGTCAAGATGTTTACCATCTGGACTAACTTAAAACTAGTCAATAACTAGTCAAGCGACTAGCTTAAACTAGTCCAGCTTGCTGGATTAACGTCAATCTGGTCAACAGACTAACTAAAAACTAGTCAAGTAAGCAAAATGAGACTAGTCCAGCATGATGGACTAGGCTAAGTTAGACATCCTTGTTAGTCCAGCAACACTGACTAACTTAAAGCTATTCTAGATGCGTACCATCTGGACTAGCTTAAAGTTAGTCACACTGACCAGTTTAGGTTTTCAGTGTAAGATATAGTAAAAAAATAGAACGTAATTTCAAAACGAGGTAAAAAATAAAAGAATACAGAGTACACTGAAAATATTGCAACAATTTACGGTAGGAGACATTGATTTTTGACGGTTAGATCCCATCAAAAATCAACAGTAATTGTAAAGGCAAGTTTTCGTAGTTTGACGTCGTCATTTTTTTCCGGAATACCTACTTCAATATTTTCGAGTAATGTCAGAATGGGAATTCATTGAAAATCATAAATACAGTTGTTCTTTTTGTCTTCAGAGCGGTTCAATCATTTATCTGTACGTGTATCAGCTTATACACTATACTAAGTGTAACAGGATCGAATCCCGCACAGAGAATAATGATTAACACCTTTAAAGTGGGGGGGGGGTGGTGTCCATATGGACCCACAACCGAAAAAGCACTTTTGCGTAGGTATTTTACATTGAAACTCTGGTCTCAGGTAAAGTACTTTAAAAGAACTAAAAAACAAAGAAAAAAATGAAAATCGGACAAACCGTTTAAAAATGGTGGTCAAAACAAATTTTGCCGTGTTGGGTCAACATTTTCCCGCCAAAAATGTTTCAAAAAAATTTGGCTCATATTTGCAGTATATAAGTACAAATACATTCCTGAGATAAAATTTGAAAAAAATTGTTCGGTTACGATTTTATGGGCAAAACAAATTTAAAGAATGCCCTCTAAAATGCTTATTTATGCTAATTAGCATTGTAGACTGGTTCCATTTTTCAAAATAAAACTAGTCGAAGGCATTTTTGAGTAAAAGTAATTGAAATAGTGTTTCTTAATGGAAATTTTATGCTGATTCCAAATCACTTGGTCCCCAAAAATGATTTTGAAAGGAAGTGTGCCTAATTTGCATAAATTCAAAATGGCCGCCATTTTGACGTTTTTTGTACGTAACTCAAGATCTAAGGCTGGTAGGGACTTAATTCTTGTGTATTCCAAATCACTTGGTCCCCAAAAATGATTTTGAGAGGAAGTGTGCCTAATTTGCATAAATTCAAAATGGCTGCCATTTTGACGTTTTTTGTACGTAACTCAAGATCTAAGGCTGGTAGGGACTTAATTCTTGTGTTTTCAGGGTCAAGGAATACAACTAGGACATTGGTTTAATTATTAGGTCATATGTTGATAATTCATTTTCATAAATTCAAGATGGCCGCCATTTTGATGATTTTGTACATAACTTCAGAGTTAAAGCTCGTAGAGACTTCATTCTTGTGTCTATACCTATGTTTCCAGGATCAAGGAATACAACTAGAACATTAGACACAGCATTGGTCATATCTCAACAATAAATTCAAAATGGCTGCTATTGAACTAGGTTTGCCTATACTATACTCGGGAAGCCACAATTAACTTTTTTCCTACTTTTTCTAATTAAGAAAATACTCTCAAAACAGGGTTACAGCATTGTATCATCTGATAGCACAAGCATATATTCAAAGTTATGGTTTAAGGGCATGATGTGTATGGTGTTGAGCAATTAGAAGCTTCTGACAAGCAAATGAATGATTTCAAACGCCGATACGCACAGTATTAGATACACACCATCTAATAGAACTCAACAGTCAATAAATTATGAGAACAATTGACAGTTTTGAGAAAGAGACAACTACATGGTTGAGACTCTCCTTATGTTCACTAGTGTGAACACTCATCATGAGTGTACTTGTGATCTTCACCTGTTTTCCTTCCGTAAGATGTTGTCTTATTCTCATAGATGAGACGACTATGATTATAGACGTTTGAATCCTGTGTTTCAACAGGGATATATTGTTAAGGGATCAAGTCATAAGTTCAATCAAGTTGACTTTGATCAAGCGCAAGAATGGCTGAATGGATCTAATAAGCAAGATGGTGAAACAAACTCTGCGCTCTCTCAATGGGCCCTTTTGTATAGTTCACATATTGCCTTAGAAACTCGGCGAATGTATCAGTTAGGTCACACCGACAGGCATTGTCAAAATGAAGAAATGCCTACCCGCCAGGAGAAAGACAACACTGATGAGGACCCCTTGTGCCTGTATTTCAAAGATTCAAAGTATTAATCAAGCTGTCCAGCTCACTACCCTTCAAATCATTACAAACAAAGATCTCACTGTTGAAATAATCATAGACTCCTAGTTAAATACAGAGGCTTATGGCAAATAATAGTTATAAGATTCTGTCAAAGATAGACTCATGACAGACCCAGAAAACTCATCACCAAATAAATCACTATATGATCATATCACTAAGAACAATGCATGCCACTTACATTTGATACACTGTATGGGGTCAATAAATCAGCTTCTGATAGCCAAAGACAAAGATCCTCAAAACAGATGGGAACATCTTCCAGCATCTCATCGCTGCATTCACAGGAAGGCACACAGTTGATCTTGATAGTATTCTGAAGCATGAACTAATGTCAGTTCCATTAGCACTTGCAAATCTTAATGGTACTCTTAAAAGATCATGGAACAAATCAGTCTTGGCAGATGTAATAACAGCCGAGGTTGAACGCCCTGCTAGCACTGCGTGTTTGGTGATTGATGGACAGGTCATAGATGTAACTGTTGGCAAGCCAACTGGAACCAAGACATTGGGGGACCTATCTGATGAGTTTATAAAATCCATATATCAATCAGGTGCTCACTATCGTAGAATTAATGTGGTATTCGACAGATATCGCGACGAATCAATCAAATCTATATACTACTCGCAAAGGCTATCTAAAACCACAAGTCCAATACGACGTGTAATTGACAGCAGAGATGTTCCTCTTCCCGACTCATGGTCAAACGTTATAGCACTACTCAGCCAATAAGGTATATATTGCACCAGATTTCTATCTGAGCAGGTCTTAGAACATGCTCCATCATACAAGGAGGTGGTTGTTGCTGGTGGATTTGAAAATGAAGAAGTTAAAAGTCCTCTCACATAGCAACTAACATTGTTTCTCTGAGAGCATCTCACGAAGAAGCAGTTACTATAGACTTCTCCACGCAGTCAACATTCCCTTTGATACGGTTGTGATTTCAGCACGAGACACAGATGTCCTGCTGTTGGTTGCACACTTCCACCGTGCCCAATATATACAACCACGTATGGATGATGGCTGGAACAAAGAAGAATAGGACGTACACTTCCATCTGAAATTGCCAACTGGCTCCACCAATGCCTTACTTCCCTTTCACGTTCTCACAGGATGTGACACTACATCTTATGTTTTGGTCATACAAAAAAAAAGACATGGAGAGAGTTTGCTTCCAATTTTGATCTTCATTATGGTCTTCGCATAAGTATGCTAGATGCAAATAAGATATAATTTGCAGAGAAGTTTGTATCCCTTGTGTATGGTGTTGACGTTGTAGGTCGGTGGACACTGCAAGACAAATTATGTTGAGAAGGAAACAAAGCACAAGTCTTTGCCCCAACAAGTAACTCACTTCAGCATCACATCGAGCGTGTGCACTTCGAAACCATGGTGTGGAAAGAATATTCTCACTGCCCAACACCTGATCTACCAGATCAAGCTGATATGTGTTGGGAGTGAGAAGATACACTGAGGTATTCTGATGACCCTAGATCCAATTCCCAAATTTGTGTGGATGCACTACTCCTTGAAGAGTCAAGTGAGATATTCAAAAATAGTGATAATTAAGTGAAAGTTACTCCAACATGAGAGACAATTAAGTTACAATTGTTCAGAGAATTACACAGTCAACAACACAAATTTAAAGAGGTGTTTCATTTAACCTACACTGCAAAAAAGTTGGGCAAATATACATCCCTACCAACTGTTGGGCAAACTAAAAAAGCACCGTAGATCAGACACTTTTGCCAACATTTTGTATCGCTTTTACCCCACAGATGGCAGATGAACTCGCGTTTCCGCTCTAATAGGTTTGCCCTACATTAGGGCAGGGATGTGTGCCTAAAAGTGTTATTTGTGTTTTCTCCAAAGTTGGTAAGGATGCATACTTCATCAGCGTTGGGCGAAATCACCCCCAAATCCCCCAACTTTCTTGCAGTGTATGAGTAGGTAAAGTTTGGTAGGGTAAAGGAATCTGAAATCTTGAGGCAGAATTAAACAGTATTTTAGGCCTAATGGCCACCACTGATTTGAATTTATACAATATAGGTGTTAACATATTATGATACACTGCTTAAAATGTCAGAAGTGTCTTCTACCCTGAAAATATAGATGTATAGACTCTAAAAAAGCTTACAAGCTTTAAACACCCCAAAATACTATAATCAATTGAATATATGTTAATTATGTAAACAACCTTTCTAAATTTAGCTTGGCGAACAGAGTATTTAAAATTAGCATAACATTTTCATCTAAAAGCATCAATATAATTGCTTTTAGATACCAAGTTATGAACTTAGAATCAAAGTTAATTGTTAAAATCCATCAAAATGGTGGCCATTTTGAATTTATCACACTTCCTCTGAAAATTTAGCTTGGGGACCAGAAAATATGAAATCAGCATAACATGTCTTCTGAACAACTGATCCAATTGCTTTCAGAAACCAGAATAAAGTGATCATCAGATTTGAATCTAGGCCTACAGCTAAATCCATTAAAATGGCGGCCATCTTGAATTTATGCTAATTAGGCCCACGTCCTCACAAAATTATGCTTGGGGACCAGCATTTTATCTAAAAGCAATAATCCAATTGCTTCTAAACACTAGAAAAAAAGTGGTTATGAGCTTAAAATCCAAGGTACCTTCCCAAATCTATCAAATGGCGGCCATTTTGAATTTATGCAAATTAGGCACAATTCCTCTCAAAATCATTTTTGAGGACCAAGTGATTTTGAATCAGCATAAAATTTCCATTAAGAAACACTATTTCAATTACTTTTACTAAAAAATGCCTTCGCCTTTTTATGGGAACTTCTTTTTGAGAAATGGAACCAGTCTATTGGAAGGGTTGGTTGATTTGAATTTCTTTGCCACCAAGTTAAGGGTATGGTAAAGTTAGACAATTACATGGAAGGGCGATGAAAAATTACTTCGCGTTTTTGCGCTGACGTGCAAAAAACAAATGTTGGATCCCTATGGAACCCCCCCCCCCTCCCCTCTTGACCACTTAAGTGCTAAAGACTATGTAATACTGGCTGTGTCAAAATTCTTTGTACCCAGATGTGTTTTATTTTCAAAAAAATATTACAAATAGAAAGAGTTTATTAATTTGAAAGTTTTTGTTATAAGTGAGTAGCAGAATATCTCAGCTTTATAATCTGAAAGTTTAAAGGCAATTGAACATTGTTTCCAAGAGTTATAGTCATTTGTTGGATGATTACAGTTTTATTCGCATACCATAATCACTAACCCTTGTCTAAAGATGCTAGTTCCTGTCACATGGTGTCCAAAAACGGTGGTGAATGTTCCCGTATATCTTCGATATTGACAACCATATAGTGGGCTTATTTAGTACCAGAGTATAGTTAAGGGTCTATTATTCTATCCATTCATGACAAAAAAAATAACAATCTATCAAGATGTTACGTATTTATGACGTCATACATCTGAAAATTTCGATTTTTCGAGAAAAAAATGTGAAAAATCAAAATTTTGCTATAAAAGTTCTAAATATCAGGGTTTCGTTGGTGTTTTTACTTTTACAGAATTGCGATAGCACTGTTAACATTTCTAGTGAGTTTCAGCTCAAATGGATTTTGATTTTTTTTTTCAAAATGACAAATTGAAAATATCCATAGTGACAACCACAAACCCGCCCCACACCTGAACTTTGACAGCTATCTTACTCCCATCTGTTAAAGTATCCTCCAATTTTTTTTCACCAGAATACATACATACATACATACATACAAGAATGACCCCAATGAATTTATTTATAATTGCTAAAATGCCCAGGGTCGGTTGTTTTTGCATTTTCATGCAACAGAAAAATAATCAAAAGGTATGATGTATCCGTCAGGAGTGTTAAATCAATTCAATGCTCAAACACACGCATTTCGATAAAAACACTATCTTTCTTTAAAAGCATGTAACTTTTGAATGCAACATGCTATTGTTTTGAAATAAAATTCTTAGACAAGTCAAAATAACACAACAATTAAATATTAAAACATTTTTATCAACATTTATTCTCATCATTGTGAAAAATATTCCGAAAAGTATACAAGATCAGGGTACAAAGACATTTGATACACCTTGTACTGACTGTAAAATGTTGCCGACAGAATTTACTGGAAATAATTTACAGTTTCGATGTCTTACCTTATCTTCCTGACAAGCAAAATGCAATTACAGATTGTAAAGAGCACTAAATGGTCCGTGTAACCGTTTGAAAGGTGTTCGTTATTTGAAATGGCAATATATAAGATATATAAGAGTCTATCAAAGTACAACCACCGTATAATTAACGAGAACGTTATGTGATCACGGATAAGATTTAGCAGTCAATATACATGCAGACACTTTAACTGTAAGCAATATTCTGAAAATTGATTGATTTACTTAATGACAGCGACACCGCTGATATTTCAGAATTAATTGGTTGTGTTTTTGGGCGGATCTTATATTTAGAATAACTTTTCAGCTCTAGTTTCATTACATTACTGACCTTGATATGATATTCAATCTATATCAGGGACATATTTTCAACTACAGCTTGAAATGAAGAATATAATTAACCCCTTTTAATATGTCGTACCCGTTATGTTTTAGATCGACGTTATTATTAAAATTATCGTTGATTACTTTGAATGACCTATTTTCATTTCTGAATTGTTTTCTAATTTTTACTTAATTCGGCGTATACTATCACATTCAAATAGTAACTTACACTTGGTTACAAGGAAAATTATGCACACTAATAATTCAAACCAAATACTTTAGAATTTATAGAATTTCTTTGTTAGTGCTTAATAGAAGACTCAAGGTGATTCTTCCACGGATATGCGAATACGTTTGAGCCAAAAATGTATAAATCAGACATGGTCTTAAAATCTCAAAATATTCATATTTATAATATGTTTTCTTATTAAAAGATTTAATAGACAAAAATAACGGCGCACCGTCTTTTTTGTGTGAATTCTGAGGTGAATACCGAGGTCCAAAACAATCACTGACGAATTAACACAATGAGCGAAAAATAGATGGTGCAAAGTTATTATTGTTATTAATAACCACTCTTCCGACATTTGTATGCCTTTTTATGTGTAATTTTATGAAGAAATACTTTATTTAACTTATTTCTTACTTTAAGGTCTTACTTTAAGGTCTACTTATCCCGATAAGAGAATTTCGATCAGTCCAGACATGACGATAATCGCGTAATATGATAAATGCGCGCCTGTGTGGGGTGCATACTCGCGCTTGATTGGAGAAAACGCCTTCAGCGCTATGACCTCACATACAGTACGCGGGCCATTATAAGAAGTCATTGTTACCTGTTAATGACCTCGCAGTTATTTGGGTAAAAGTAGAAATAATCGATTGGATCGCGCTATTACGAATGTTATTAATTTATTAGAAATATACAATTTTAAAATAATACATGTATCTCCCAATCGACCTAACGATCATTTTTCACTCATTTTTTTCAATTTCAGGTGCCCTTATTTCAAAACTAGCTTTGCTGGAATGTTGTACCTAATGGGGGGGGGGGCAAATATAATATAGCATGCATTGCTTGACCAAGATAAAGGTGTATTAGGGTTGTTTTGAGGGCTGAAGGTGACATCATTTAGGGTTTCTAAAACACCCATTTTCAAGAAATAGGGTACTTTTAAAACCCTACACTCTTAGAAGGCCGGGATCAAATTTTTGATCCTTTTTCGGGATCATTTTATTTTGATCCTTTAAGTATCACTTTTGATCCTTTAAGGATCACTTTTGATCCTTTAAGGATCACTTTTGATCCTTTTGCGGATCAATATATACAAATGGA